>VYZW01038680.1:61500-80303 GCA_013401315.1 Balaeniceps rex | reverse complement strand
GGGGGGAAGGGGGGGGAAGGGGGGAAAGGTAATACTGATTAATATGGTTTAGGAACATTCTATTGTGTAGCAGTTATACTTACACACATCAGTGGTTCCTCTATCATTCTTCCTAAGTATTTTTTCTGCTGATGCTCATTTCCTGCAATGATTACTGGCATTTGCTGAAAGAAAATATTTAGACCATTAATCCATCTTTTTGTGCACAGATTCTAGTTTAAGGGACATAAGAAAAGACAGAACTTACCCCTAGGGAATTTGCTTCAATGGCAGTTTGAACCCCTGTACATCCATAAGCTAACTCTTCCGTAATAAGGCATGCTTCAAAACTGCCAAGGCCAAGACCACCTACAGTTGAAATATTTCATTTACTAAAATGGGTTTAAATTGGACCATATTAGTGATTTACACAAATTAATTAACAAAAACATATTCCCCCACATACATTTGATTGTGTACTGTGTTTGATTAAACATTCTCATGCAAGCTTTTTAAATAAAGTTTTGTCAGAACAGTAACAGGTGATTTGAAAATTACATATCACAGTTCCAGGGTTATTGTGTGATTAATGCGGGACAAGTTGCACAAAGTGGCAAGAATGTACCACTTGAATTTTTTGACTACTTTACATTTGAGAATTAAGAGTTCTTAGGGAGCAGAGAAAGGGCTCCTGATCTACCACAGCATTTAGGGGGCGGGGGGGAAGTGTCCATATTAGTCAGACAACCAACTCGGTAACCTGTTTCTGACAGAAGCCAACACTTTGGGAAGTACATACAAATACAATAACAATACAACTACGCTTCCTCAGAAATATTTTCCCAAGCCTTCAGGTGACTTCCTCAGCCAAAGAGATACCTCTCTTTGGTATCTGTTATGCTGACCCTTGACAGACATTTCTTATGTGAACTTGCCCAGTCTCTTTTTAAACTATGTAATATTTTAGCATCAATATCATCCATGGGCAATGAGTTTCACAAATTAACTACACACCACGTGTGGAACCATCTCCTTTCATTTATTTTAAACCTGTCATCTGCTGACTTAATTTGATGCCTTCTAGTTATATTGAAAGGGACAGTGAACTATCAATCCCTTTTCATACTCTCCATGACGCTGACATTTTAGTCATTTCTTGTACAGAAGCTACATCTCACACAGAAGATACATCTTTTATAATCTCTGTCATCCGTTTAGGAACCTTTTCCATTTCCACAATACTCTTTTGAGATGGAAGGGTGAATTAAATAATGAATTATAGAGGCAAGTGCAATTTGGATTCAGGCAGCAGCATAATTATGCCTTCTGCTTTTTTCTTCGTGCCCTTAAAGGTCCCTTCTGACCTTAAATTTTATGTTTTTGACCACTTCTGAGCATTATGCTGATATTCACAGAACTATATATTATAAACCCAAAAATCTCTTTTTTGAGAGGCAGTAACTAGTTCAGAAGATACCATTTCTCTGTGAAGTATGGATTGCTTCTTTCCCTTCACATATGCATCACTTTTCATTTTTTGAATTCCATTTGCCATTTTAACAGTCACTCAATTTCATGATCTTCTCCTGCAGCTTTGTGCAGCAGCCTCATCTTTTCTACACCGAATAACTTAGTATTATCAATAAACTCTATCTCCTCAGTATTGACTCCCTTTTCCAGTTTATTTATAGATATTCCAAATAGCACAAGACCCAGCAAGGCTGTGCTGCTAATTTTTCCACTATGAAACCTGATGATTTTTAAAACTCATTTTGGAAGTTCAAGCATTCTGTATCAAGCAGGCATCCCTTGTTCACACACTTCTTAGCTACTTCAGAGAACTCCAATGATTTTATGAGGCATGACTTCCTTTCAGAAAAATCCTTCTCCAGCACATCATGTTTATCTGTGCCCCCTATTTCTGTACTTCATCTTACTTGCTCTTAATTTACATGGTGTATCAGGCTTACTAGTATGTACTTTCCCAGATCTCCCTTGGAGACCTTTTAAAGCAATGGTGTCCAATTTGCCACTTGTAATTTTTCATTTAATAACCAAGTGATTATACACCGCAGTAGTCCAGCTATTTCAGCCTTTAGTTTCTCTAGAATTTGTGGCTGAATAAATCTGGTCCTCACAATTGCTCCTTTTGTCTCTCTGTTTCTTAATGTTGTTTATTAAATTTTTGATACAAAATACACCCTCTGATTAGTCTTCCAAAAAAAGGGTGTGCTATGGACACTTCCCTAACTTCTTTTTCAGGTAACATAAATGCAAAAAAGAAAATAATTTAACATTTTTTCTATGGTTACTCATATACCTAAACAGTGCCAAAGCACTGCTGTACTACACCTAATCTAAACTGAAAAACTGTCCTTCTGGAATAAACTCTTAAATTGCTCCAGCCTGTGTCAGAGACTAGAACAAAATAAGACCTTCTAATTTCTCTGCCTAATCAGCTGACACAGTGCACCAGGGGAACATTAGGCAGTTGTAATCACGGTAGGAAAATCTGGTCATAAATTACTAAATCATAATCTGTCTAATTTCTCTCCTGATTACATCCACACCTAGTAACACTTGCATGTGTCAACCTGCCTACTGATTAAATTTAGATTATTCAAGTATGCAACCGTTTATTTTATACAGAATCCATAATTACACATATAAATCTCATCTAATGCCTTTTCTTTGTTTCATTTTACAGATTAAAAAGAATGTTTACTTACCACAGCTTTCTGGTATGTGTGAATTCATAAGACCAAGTTCCCAAGCCCGTTTTATAAGCGGAAGAGGATACTGAAATAGAGAGGGAAAAATCACCTTCTGATTCATCACAATCAACATTTTAAATTTTATTCAGGTTAAGATAAAAGTCTATTTTTTCCCTTACACTATGGTAGATTTACCTCTCCAGTTTTGTCATATTGTGCAGCAACAGGAATAATTTCCTCTGCAGCAAATTTACGAGCAGTAGCTTGAAACTCTTTCTGTTCATCAGTAAGTTCTATTTAAAAAAAAAAAAAGAGGTCACACATTCTTTACTATCTTTAACTTCGCCAGTTGTCAGACTAGGAGAAAAGAGAAAACACGAGTGTCCTTCCAGGACAACCCAAACCACCTCTTCCTGGGCCTCTCTAGGAAGCTAAAAAGCTCATCTTCCTCTTCCTCCTGGGAGAAAACTTCCACTGTTCTCTCACCAACACCTACAATGCACTTACTTCTGACAAAATTATCCACAAAATATTGAGAACAGAGTAGAGAGGACTGTGTAACATAAAATGTATCACCAAAAGAAACAAGAAGAATGCTGTGCTAATTAAACGGAGGAAGAGGAGGCAGCAGATGTTGTCCAAAGATCCCGGCTATCCAGTTTCAAACATCTAGCTGCTGACCCACTAAATTTGCTTCATGTATATAATAAGCCAAGATGAGGATGAATTTCTTTATAACATTTCCTTGCAACCAAGTTCAACTATGACTACATTTAATGACTTTAACATTGTAAATGGCAATGTGAGATAACTATTCAAAGCTAAGACACTTTAGCAATAAAAAAGCTTAAGACAGACATGAGTTAAAAAAAGAAGAAAACCTTATAAACACTACACACATACCTGACTTGCCTGAGCTGAGGAAGAAAGTAATTTTGGTTTTCAAACATTTTTTTTGATAGAAATCTATTTAGAATAAATACCTTCATTTTAAATTCATGTTGAACTGCAATATAGGATTTTTTCTTACCTCTGCAATTTGCCCTTAATTGCTGTATTTCTTTCAAAACCTGTAATACTTACCAAAGCTAAAGCCAGCTCCAGGTTTGCCTATATGTGGGTTTTGAGCGGGTTTACTAGAATGTGACCTCCATCCATGCCCTGCAATGCTTTGAAGCATTTGCTAAAGACAAAAAGAACACAACGTGTAAGATCTTTACAGCTCAAGTCTCCTAAAGCTACCAGCCTGACTGCAGCACAACTTTAAATGTAGAATCCCTCTTTAGAAACAATATCACATGAGGTGTAATACAATTACTACAGCGATAAAAGAATTCTTTCCTGCCTTAAGTGTTGTTTCTGTAGCAAGCAGTGCCCACATGAGCTGACAGCTATACCAGGAATCCCAGGCTTTCACAGCACTGAGCATGAATGAACTGCTGTATCCACTTTTAAGCATTGTGCAATTGATTATTTTAAAATAATTAAGCATAATTAAAATTTATGTTCACAGAGACATAGCAATATTATCTTTCATTTATACACACACTCATCAAACCTGATTTTCTTGCCCACTAGTGAATATTCTATCTATCCAATGTTTACCTACGTGCAGATTTAGCAAGACTTTAAAAACAGCCTACTTATTAACCAGTATCTATCAGAATATTTTGATAATGTCCCAGACTCATGTCTGCTTTCTTTTAATAAGCTGCTGCCATGGACACTTAGTGATATTGTTATTATACTCCAAATAGGATAGAACTCAGCAGGCTATCTGAAGTTTATTTTTCTTCGTAATACTTATCAAAAATTTATTCTTTTTCATTGGAAGTGCCTTCTTTGCTTTTTTAAGTTTAGTGCCCACAAATATTATTTTTACAGATTATTTTCAGAATGCCTTAATACTGTGCAAAAACATGTCTGAATTTGATTTTAAAAGGTTGTTTTAATCTCTTTCATTCTTCAATAGTTATGAATCTCTGAAATGTATGGGAAAAAAGTGAAAAATATTTAATTGGATAAATTCCTAGAAAGACTCAAATCAATACTGTGCGAAAACAAATTAGCCTAAACACTAAGAAAAGGCTTGTTCTTGATTTTCTTATGTGCAAATGTAGAAAGGAGGGAAAAAAAGGTGATCAGACCAGTCACTTATTTCGTAACATTAAAAAAATTGAATAATACTGAATACTATTAATACTGAATACTAATACTGAAAAAATATCACAGAAATTTTACTGGAAACTCTAGAGGACAAGGACATTACAGAAAGTTACATAGCTGGGGAAACAACCAGTAGCTTCAAAATGAAGTTGCGGTAGATAACTGTGCTCTTAAAAATAATAATGTTATGCAGAGGTGGTTACAAAGTTACAAGAAGCATGAAGAACACAGGCAATAACAGGTATCAACACAGTGAAAAAAGTATTTCCAGAGGATACCGAAAACATCTATAAAGTTGAAAGGTGAAGAAATGCAGAAAGACCACTGCTAGGCACAGAAGAGGGAGAGGCTATGACATAATTGAATACTGAACTGTTGAGTCAGTTTATTAATAGCTCAGGATTGCATTTTCCAGCGCGCAATATATTATTCGTTTCAAGTTTTCACAAGCCACAGACATTGCAAAATGGTATCTTGCTAAGTTTTGTAACCGCTACCACTCTTCTACAGAAAAACAAAACAAACAAACAATACCAACAAACATCTAGAAAGACCTTGATCCTTCAGAATGTTTTATACCTTATTTTATCTGGAAAAAGACAAGATGATTGTAATAATTTTTTTTATTTTTTTTTTTTTAAGGAGCAGCGCTTGATAGAATCATACATAGCTTTGCCACCAAAAAGTTTTGTCTACACTAGAAAAAGTACTGAATTCAAACTAATGCTAAAAGTGATACCATACACGAAAGAAGCTGCCAAATTTATACTACTTATGTCTATTGTGTTTTTTTAACAGTAGTATGCAAGGTGTACCAGAGTAGTATGCAAGGCGAACACTGAAGGTTACTCTCGAAACACTCAACACTCCCCCCACAAATAGAAATATGAATTGGACAGGTGGGATTCATACCTGGCAGTTGCATGAGTGATCAAGTGACAAAGGATCGCGGTTTGCTACATGTAAGAATTTGGGTGACCGGCTGTTTACTCTGTCAACTTTCCTATTGCTTGACTCGGAGGAACAGTCAGATTCAGTGACAAGCTACTGCTAGTCATGCTCAGGCACAACTCCTACTGCATTTCCTTGCACTATCGCATAAGCTCTGTCACAATCAGAAACATGATCATTAAAGTGGGAGAACTAACACTGGAATAATCTGTGGACAGCGAAGGGTATGACAAGGATACACATGGAAGTGATGCAATCTTTATTACCTTAATGCCAAAAGAACTACAGAACTTGTTCAAAAAGCCGCACACCACAGAAAAAGATAGGACAACAATCAGCTAAGGTCACTAACCTTGATTCTCCCTCATGTAACTCAGGACAAAAATGAAAAGAGTTGTCATGAGCAGTTTGTTGCTGGTGTAATGTGTCAGGAGGCTGAACTTAAAATACCCTATGGTAGGCATTAACTAACTGTCCATTTCCTTTGCCTAAAGCATTACTTTTGACCTATAAAACACCAACTGGCTTCAGATGGAGACTTCTTCCCTCGCTGACACTGTCACGGCAATACTTTGGACACATGGTCAAAGTGCATCACTGGGGCAAAATAACACTGCTGCCACGAAGCTCTGACAAAGGGCCCTTCAACTAATTCAGACACATGAACGACTCTAGAAATGGGGAAATCAGAAAAAAGGCCTATGTAAATGCTAAACAAGGTACTACCTGAGTTTTTAAATAATTCTTACTTTCTAGGTTGAAGCTAGGAGGTTATTGGTGGTTCAATATAGCAGACTGTTAGTACTTAAGAAAAACTATTACACATCACACGTATTTTAAAAAATTAGCATAGGTAGTACAGCTAGGTATGCTTGAGGAAATTGCACTGTATAAAATAGCCCTGATGTTTTGAAACCATCTCCAGTGTTTAAGTCGGAAGCAGAGGTGCCACATCTACACAGGGTTTTTCTAAAGACTTCGCAGCACGGCCTTTGGCACATGAAGAGCCCCAAGGGTGTGCAACAACTCAGCTGTTGGAGAATAACGGATGGCAACACCCATTCAGGCAATTAAGAATAACGCCGTAAACTCCCGGATAACAATGCAGAGAGGGGAAAAACAGAGCGGTGAGTGGATTTCAGCCCTGCCCGGCTTTGCCCTCCGGGGCTCCCGGGCAGCCGCCCGGCCTGCCGGCTGTCACGGCCAGGAGCAGGCGGTCACGGCGGCGGAAGCCGGGCTTGCCCCGCGGCAGCCGCCCGCGCCCCACGGCCCTTCGCCCTGCAGCGCTCCCTCGGCCTGAAGCCCCTCCCCACCACCAGAGCCCCTGCCGCCCGCCTAGCCTCCACTCGCCGGCCGCCAGCAGCGCCCCATCCCCCCGGGCCTCATGCCCTCCAAGCGCTCCCGCCGCGCCGCCGCCGCCCGGCCCGGCCGCTCACCCGAGTAGCCCTCAACGCAGACATCTTGGCGGAGCCGCCGACCGGCTGCGGAGGCTCCCAACGGGGCGGGGCACCGAGACAGCCAGGGGCAGTGCCGCGCAGGCCGCCCGCTTAGCTGAGCGCCGAGGGGGTTGGCCCTGGGCCTGGGTGGCCGCCAGCTGTGGTCTACGCCCCTGCGAAGGCCGCGTCGCTCCGTTGCAGAGGGCTTCGGCCTGGGGCTGTCCGGGCTCAGGCGGAGGTCCACGGGGGGTGAGCGGCCCGCCGCGCTGTGGGGTCGGGCTGGCCGGGCCGGCTCTGGACGTGGTTGTCGCCCCCCCGTCCAGCCGAAGGGAAGTTTGTGTGTTTCACGAACTGCTGGCTCCACAAACAGGGGCAGGCACGGGCCTGTTCCTGGCGGGCAGAGGTCTTTGACCCTTCCCCAGCAAGGCAGCCAACGCAGCAGACCGTGCACTGCAGAAAAGTTTGCCTAAGGCTTAGTCAATTTGCTTTCTGTATTCCAAGTCTCCTGGGTTGTCTCCAACCACCAATGTCTTTTCCCTATTAGTTCAAAAAGTCCCTGTGACCCGTTTTAGTGTATTTTTGCCCTTCGTGGAATCATAAACTCACGTTTTGGAGGTGTACCAGGAAGCAGCGCGTGACTGGGGCTGGCACGTGGACTCAGCTCAACCCCAGCCCTGGTGCGCTTTTGTCTCTCGTGGTTTTCTGTTCTGGGCACATAACACGGTATGTGCATGGACTTGGTCTCTTTCCAAGAACTCCTAGACTCATAACTACAAAAGAACGCAATGTATTGGCATAGCTAGGCTTTTAAAATTTAATTTTCATACAAATGTGAACGTTAATACCATTCTTAATTTGAGGCATCATAGTGATGTGTACTGTGTTGATATGTTACGTAAAATGTGCTTACAAATGCTCTCAATTCTGGCTGTATGTTAATGCAAAAACATTGATTTTGTAAATTATCTGCAGTGCATAAAATATACTCTTTTGAATATTATTGCTTCAGTGTCGTAAAGCAGTATTATTTAGGGTTTTATTAAAATAACTCTTTCAAGACAAATAGCTACTTTGATTTATCTATGAATGACGTTTTTGGTATGAAATTTTAACAGAATTATCAAAACATAAAGCACTTTTCTGGAAGCTGGATTTTGGATAACATTTTATGTTGCATAAGAATTCAAAGTAAGGTGTCCCAAATATTTTTAGCACCATTATTGCCTTGGTATGTTTGGTTCTTAATTGCTTGTTTTGTTTCTGACAGTTGAGAGTATTGATTTTGTAATACCAAAGAAACACTTCAATAGGAAGCTAGCCAAGTAAGAGTTATTTTTTGGTATATATATCAACTGATTAAAAAGAAGCTGATTGTAATGTTTTATGGGCTTTATACTGGTGTGACTCCAGGAGTTTACTGAATGGAAGCATGTAAGCAGCTTTGACTTAGTGCACAGGCTACTGATTTTTCACTCCCATATCAGTGGATTTTTTTCCTGTACTTTAAGGGTAGTTGAGTAAAAGGCATAAGCATAATTTGTAACTTTATGTTACTTAAGTATTTCATGAAGATTTTTGTATGTTCTTCCTGTTCTAGATCTAGTTTCAGGTACACCATACCACTGGATTGTATGGCTGTAGAGCTTTTAAATATCAGCACTCAAGTCTGCATTTTGTGTTCCATTTTATATAAGGTTCTGTTCCATAGGTCATGTTTCTGAATATCATAGAATCATAGAATGCTTTGGGTTGGAAGGGACCTTTAGAGGTCATCTAGGCCAACCGCCTTTCAGTGAGCAGGGACATCTTCAACTAGATGAGGTTGCTCAGAGCCCTGTCCAACCTGACCTTAAAGGTTTCTAGGGATGGGGCCTCCACTACCTCCCTGGGCAACCTGTTCCAGTGCTTCACCACCCTCATCGTAAAAAATTTCTTCCTTATATCCAGCCTAAATCTCCCCTCCTTTAGTTTAAAACCATTACCCCTTGTCCTGTCACAACAGGCCTTGCTAAAAAGACTGTCCCCATCTTTCCTATAGGCCCCCTTTAAGTACTGAAAGGCCGCAATAAGGTCTCCCCGCAGCCTTCTCTTCTCCAGGCTGAACAACCCCAATTCTTTCAGCCTGTCCTCGTAGGAGAGGTGCTCCAGCCCTCGGATCATTTTTGTGGCCCTCTTCTGGACCCGCTCCAACAGCTCCATGTCCTTCTTGTGCTGAGGGCTCCAGAGCTGGATGCAGTACTCCAGGTGGGGTCTCACCAGAGCAGAGTAGAGGGGCAGAATCACCTCCCTCGACCTGCTGGCCACGCTTCTTTTGATGCAGCCCAGGATACGGTTGGCCGTCTGGGCTGCAAGCGCACATTGTTGGCTCATGTCCAGCTTTTCTTCCACCAGTACCCCCAAGTCCTTCTCCTCAGGGCTGCCCTCAATCCCCTCATCTCCCAGCCTGTATTGATATCAGGGGTTGCCCTGACCCAGGTGCAGGACCTTGCACTTGGCCTTGTTGAACCTCATGAGGTTTGCACAGGCCCACCTCTCCAGACAGTTGTCTGAAACTGTCCAACTGAGGAAACTGAGTCAGGAATACACCTTAACATTTGCTGTTCTCCAGGTTTGCCTTACACTAGAAGCATCTTTGGATGTGAAATTTGCTACTTGCCTCTGAAGACAGGTGTCTATGTACTTTCTGGAAGCAAGCTTCTGTGTTAAAAAGCTGTTAACTGTCTGTGATCTCCTGCAGTGTTGTAGAGGTTAAAGAACAGAAGAAGTTCCAGAAAAAGGAAGGAAGGAGTACATGGAGCCAGGGCAAAGGTATTCAAGGAGATTTCTGCTAAATGACAGGAGCAACTGGGGTAAGGTACTAGAACCAACTCTTGGGTAAGGTCACTAGTTAATGCAGCTTGCAGTTATGAAGCTATACCCTCGCTCACCTTTCTCCACTCCCTTGAATGATTTTCTCACTACCTCTCTTCACATCTCCTTCTTGGGTAGACAAATGAGAGATTTTTTGACAATGTCTTGTTAACGGAGTTCTTACGAAACCAGCCTGGAGGGGAAAATTCAAAGCACAGGCGACCTCCACCCAATGGTCCGTGTCTACTAAGTATTTGGGAGGAGAGGGATATGAAAGATGGCAAGGTTATCTGTCAAAGTCTGAACCACTTGAACTTTGAGGTTCAAAATTATTTACATAAGGAGTGACAATAGGTAGAAGTTTCTGTTAGGTGTATCTAGCATTTTTAGCATTTCTCACAGAAGCAAAAAATACAGCATCTGTCTCTCCTTTTTATCTTCTCAAACCCTTACTACTCTGTCACATTTCTTACTTATTATCCTCTGATCACTTTTACTACAGTAAAAATTGTGTACTGCACAGTTTATTGCTTTATTAACCTGGAATACTCTCTTTTATACTAACCACCAGAATACATGAAGTTTATTGCTGAAATGTATAAATTAGCAAGTAAACACAATAAGAATATTACATTACACAATACAGCTCATTCCTTAAAGTTAGCATCTGTATTCTAGGCTGAAGTGCTATTTTTTTAGTAGTAGTTATAAATGTTTTACCGTTTATTTTTTTAATTGTTAACAACAGACTGTTTTTTAGCATTTTCTAATGAACCTTAATTTTAGAAATAGAGAGCAACTTGAATTTTCTGCAGTGGTTTATGTAATGTAAGTTACTGAAGCTACTGCAGTAAACGAACATTGTAAAATTTAGTGTGTAGGTCCTGAATTCTACAAAGTAGAATCCTTTTCAATGTAGCGCAATACAACAAGCATGGCAACTTCTTTTTAATAAAATGAAATATTTTTTGGTTTTCTTTGATCCATGCTACAATAGTAATTTAAAACATCTTAAACCCAACATTTTTTTCCTAAACTTCTCTTGCAAGCTCATGTAATTTTTGTAGTTTGTCTGGTTGGTTTTTTTTTTGTAGCTTTTTCATGGTCTTTAAAGCAATAAACAAACAAAAAAAGGAAAACACCTATATGGGAACCTTTGAATTATCTAAAAATGAAGATAATGTGATGCTTGGATTAAAATACTTTCAAGTATGTTTTTAGCTTGTTTGATTCCTGGGTATCACAAACATAACTTCATTTCAAATTTTCGATCTTTTTTAATTACAAAGCCATATCTGCTCAAAGTCTTGGAGGCTTTTAATTGGACTATTATATGTAAACACATAAAATATTTTTTCCTTAATGCCATAAAAACATACTGAGTTACATTTATGTGACTATCTAACATGAGCTATAAAGAAAAATAAGGGACAGATACACACAGCTTGAGGACAAATAAGAAACATTCAGCTGTATCTTGTAATAATTTTGGCCTGTATGACTTTCTGAAGACACAGAAGGTCAGTGGAAAGCTCAGAAGATAACTTTTGAGCCATGCCTTAGAATAAAGATCAGCTGTCCTGATTTTTTTCAGAGTATGGTGAAATTCAATTTAGAATTTTTCATGACTAACTACTTTAAGAAACAAGTATGTACTTAGACAACCATGGCTTTCACTTGTGTGAAATATAAACAAGTTACTCATTTAAAAAAATAGAGTGAGGTAAGGCCTATCTATGTGTAAAGGAAGCATCTAGGACATTTTAGCACTAAATCAATTTTAATCATCATATTGAAATATGCTGCAGCAGGCACTTTAGCAGCTAAAAAATTCTTCAAGCTATGTCATTTGGTATATTTCTCCTTCTAGAATCATATATTAATAAATGCCCAGTTTCAAATGAACACATCTCCCAAACCTATTTAACACTTGTAGGGTAGATGCCAGAACAGTGAAGTCATAAAAAAAGTGTTTTGTCGGCGGGGTGTGTGGCTCTGGCAAGACCCCTCTAATTTAATGTGAAGCTCCCCGTGAGTGGAGTTCTAACGGCACAGAGACAGTAGGGGGAGCTGCAGAAAGACCTTTGTAGGCTGGATTTTAATAAACATTTACATTATAAAATAGCAGTTGTGGCTGTGCAAGACCATACCCATGCTAACATTTAATAGCATACAAGAACTTAACCGTGTAAATGGGTATTGACGTAAGATACAATGTAGACATTAATTTTATACTATAAAAGCTGTATAATTATTTTTAGCAAATGCAGCAAATGACAAAACACAAAGTAAATTCTTTAAATCTGCTTTAAATCACAAGAGTTCAATTTCCATAACAGCTGACAGAACTTGTGCCCACAAGACAGAATTCAGTAATGGTCACAGCTGTTGCTGTTGTTGAATTGCATAAGGTAGAGTTCAGAAAGACTAGCTGAGATTACAGCCCTATTGAGGCATGTGCAGTCAAAAAGTAAAGAGAGAGAGAAATCTTGTGCTGGACATCCTGGAAGAAGAATAATGGGAGTGAGAATATGGGCACAAGAAGGTGAAGGTTGAGATTTTCATCTAACATTCACATGACAAACAACTAGGCCCTTTGCGACACTGATAGCTAAAACTCATTTTGCCACAAAAGTAGCAAGTCTTATACTAGGTCAAATCAAAGGTCCATCCAGTATAGTATCCTGTTTATGGCAGTTGCAATGAAGAATGCTTAGAGAAGGGTTCAAGAACCAAGGATTTACCAATAATATACTAATATTTTTTTCAATTTTTTTTTCTACCTTCCAAAAATTTTCCAATTTAGAAGTTTCCTGAGCTGGAAGTGATGCTTTTGTGTTTAATAACACGTCATGGACGTCTCTTCCATTAACTTGACCAGTTGCTTTTTGAACATGTTGGGAACCACTGCTTAGTTTCTTACACTATGAAGAACCACTTCAGTTTGCTTATTTTCAACCTGACATCTGCCAACTTCATTTGTTGTCCCTACTGCTTGAATTGGAAGAGGCAGTGAACCATCAGTCCCTAGTCATCCTCTTTGTGTCAATGCTTTAAGAGACAAATGTCTTGATGTCCCCTTAGCTATTTCTTTTCCAAGCTGAATAATCCTCTTTGCATACTTTCTACAATGTCTTGGTTTTGTGGTGAAATAATCAGAATCATAAAGTGGTTCGTGTTCTTGCATAAAGGTGAGAGTATAAGTTCTGTTCTGTTCTCTTTTTCTGTTATTTTCTGGTAGTCTTTTTTGACTACCTCTGAACACTGTAATGAAAATTTTCACATATTATCTATGATAATGAAATATGATTCCTGGGATGCAATGGTCAACTGAAAGCTCATCTTTGTATATAATTATTTCTCTGCACCCCTTGTCTGTATCATTTTACATTTATCTACCCTGAGCTTATCTGAAATTCTTTCAGTCCCATAAATAACTTACTATCGGCAGCAAAATTTTCCACTTCAGTGTTCCTCTCCTTTTTCAAATCATTGATGAGTACCTCGGACAGCAAGAGTCCCGACACATAAGTCTTTGAGATTCCATGGGTGACCCCACCACTGTAACAAATTTTTGTTTAGTCTTGAAATTTTTTAAAAATATTTTTGTAAGGGTGTGTGGAAGGAAGGTATCTACTCCTTTAAGGGTATCTGGTCAATAACCTTTTCAATGCAAAAAGGGAGATCAAGAAAAGGAGGAAGCCATAAACAAGAACATAAAGAGACACAGACCTGACTGACAAATGGTAAGGGAGGCAGTGATGAGACGCAAACCTGGTCAGTCACTCTAATTGATGAGGGAATGTTTATTTCAGTAAGAGAGTATCTGATCAAAGGTCTTGTCAAATGGGATACCAAGAAAAAGTGGGAAGCCATAAACAAAATATGGAGACACAAACTTGAAAGGCAAACATAACAGCGACAAAGACAAGAAACAAATTGGCTCTCAATAAACTGCAGGCAAACTGGGACTTTGCAACTGTTAAGGATGCAAACCTGAGGGTCCAGAATGCTGGAAAGGCATCTGTTGAGCTGTGCAAATAATGAAGGAATGTGCAGGGGAAGGGCATCTGGAGGAACAAAGGAGGAATAGACAAAATGGGGTATATATAAAGATATATATATCTTTACAGTTGTGTGAAAGAGGGCAGTCAGTACACTTGTCTGACTGAGCCCAGCAACTGATCATCACAGTCTTCTTATTAAATCCTATCTTCTTATTAAATCTTTTCTTAACTATCTCTCTTTGTAATCTCACTATCTACCCCATGTGTACGTGTGTTGTAAGGATAAAGTGCCAGCTACTGAGGGTCCTGTGTGAGTGGATGTGGTACCAGCAAATAGAATCAGACTGGGAATGTGGGTGCCTCCAGCCTGTGGTGCCAGCTACTGGAGCCAGTGAGGTCTCAGTGTCAGCTACTGGAGTGGGTGGAGGTCTCGGCTGCCAGCGGTTGAGGTGGGAACAGCATGTGTCCTGAAAACCTGCTACTGTGAGGAACCAGTGTGGGTGAGGCGAGTGAGGGGCTCAGTGCCAGCAGCTGGAGCGGGACCATGGGTCACAGCTCATGTGCCTGATGCTGACTGCTGAGGGTGGCAAGTGCCAGTGTCTTCCGCAAAGTGGGTATGCATGTCTCATTCGCTGGCAAACTTCAAGCTGGACTTGCTGGTGAGTAGGAGACACTGGGTCCAGGCAGGGGTACCAGGCAGGCAAGGATCCATGCTGTTATCCCGGGTGACCTGTGAGGGTGGAGTGCCTGTGGGATGAGTGTGAGTGCTACGTGTTTGCAGCAAGCATCAAGCTGGACCAGCCAGCACGTAGGCAACCCCTGAGGCAGGTAAGAGGGCTGGGATCTGGGCAGGGGTACTGGGTGGGGCCACAAATGTGCATGTGCTTGTGCATCCAAGGAATCTTGTGTGTGTGCCTGCACTAGTGACCTTTTGTCTCTGCCAGCCCAAGAGAGGAGGGGACGTGGCTGCCTGTGCTTGTGTTTCATGGGGGTCCTGTGTGTAGGTACTGCTGAAGGCAGTGCCTCGTCTGTGGCAGTGCGTGTGACCGGCCGAGTCAGTGTCCTCTGTGTGTCTCTGGGACACGTGTTCAGCTTTGCTACTGGCTGAATCTGCAAATGGGAAGGTGGCAGCCATGTCCCTCTGCCTGGGCAGAGACCCCAGGTCCCCTGGCACCGGGCTGGGCTCCAGCGGCTGGGCAGGAGGGGTCCTGGGACAGAGTTGCGAGAGGTGACAGCCACTCCTAACATCCCTTAACAGTTTTTAGCCATAAAAAGACTTTTTATTTTCCCTCTGTGGTGGCTTAATTTATTTAAGACTTTTTGATGAGGAACCTTGTGGAATGTTTTCAGAAATCCACGTAACCTGAAGATCAGCTGTATTCCCTCATCTTCGTGCTTGCTGAATCCTTAGGAGGTCTCCAGTAGTTCTGTGAGCCCTGACTTCTCTTTACAAAAATCATACTTCCCAATATATCATATATTCCAAATCTGTCTGCATTATCGTAGTTTCCACTATTTGCAACATGCAGAGGCAAGGTTTATCAGTGTGCAGTTTTCTGGATTTACATCAGGAGTATTTTCAAAAATTTCCAAAATGTTTATTGCCTTCAAGTCTATGTATGCATAGGAGGCTTAAGGAAAATATCATATTGGCCCTGCATATTCTCTTCCTGCTCTTGGCCTTTAAAAAAAGGACTCTTTTTAGTGCCCACACTTTTTGCAAATTAATGCTCAAACTCTTTTTTTGGCCTGCCTTATTGTGCTCTCACACTTACCCGCCAAATTTTGTGATCCTTTATAATATACTCATTTGAACACAACTTTAACTTATCAAAAGATTCCTCCTTGTTTGTAGCAACTGCCCTTTTCATTCTGTCTAGACATGCTGGCTTCCTTTTGCCATTTCTCAGGCCCTTCTGAGAAACGTGAATATGTAAAGATGATCTGCTATGTCTCAAAGTGGTGTCCTTATCTATCTACCTGAGAAACTCTAACTCATATAGCTTTTAGTGCTGTTCTAACCTTTTAAATTCTTTTTAGCAAGTTTTCTCTTTTTTTAGTGTATTTTTAAGTTATTCCTTTGTTCTGATAGTCAGAACCAAGTCAAAAGTTACTTCTCCTGGAGGATTCTACACTAACTTCTTAATATAAAAGAATCCTAATTTTATATTGGTCTATAAACCCTAATGAAAAGAAAGAAAAAACTTTGCTAGAGTGCATGTGAGGTGTTTTTTTTGCCAGAACTTGGAAGTACTGTGTAAGTAAAAGCTTATTTCTGATTGTTAGCCATAGCCCAATGTATAGATATCTATAACATATATAACATATGCTATATGTTATATATAGCATATATGTTAAATATAACATATGTTAAATACAATACATAATACATAATATAAATACTATATAGTGTGTATAATATTATATATACACAATAGTATATATACACACAATATAACATATATTGTGTATGCTGTATATTATGTATACTATATATAATATATGATACATATATATTTTATATATTTATTTATAGGACTGGCAATACAAACTCCATTACCTATGTTTTTTATTGGGTAGTTTGTTGAGTTTCCAATGTCCATTCTTGAAAGTTGGCTATATATAGACAGACCCCTCTGCACAGAGGGAACAGAATAACACTGAGCTGTAGAATAATACTGAAGTTTCTCTGAGAATATTACTTCAGCTCTGAGTAGCAAATCCTGTCATGCCCTGCTACCTTCAGGTGCCATGCCTTATCAGAATGAGCCAGAAGACATTAACCCACCATCTTGCTTCTTACAGAGCTGTCCTACGCAGCTTTTCTCATGTTTGACTCAATCTCTGACACAAGAAGCTCTTCTTTCTGTAGGTGAGATTGTCTGAATTGTTCTCCTAGTCATCAACACCGAGATGAAATAAGGATTTCTTCTTAGATAGCAAAGTATGTCATCCCTTTTCCACATCAGGTGTTTACCCTTAGGATCCATTTCCTGGAACACAGGCAGGCATCTTGGGTAGCTAGACCAGGTAAGTGGCTTCAGAGGATAGGTGGACTACGTTTAAGAAAGAACTCTCATTAACTTTGCAGACCACCAGTGGTGCACAGACTGCATAAACCTCTGCCTAGGTAGTATTCTGAAGAAGTGAGGTAACTGGAGGAAGCAACTGCTCATTTTAAACGTTGGAGGGACAAATAAATCCTCACAATTTAATGCGGAGGGGGAAATAACTTCCCCCAATACTTCCACTACTAGCAGACAAAACTACATATGTGAAATTCAGTAATTATTAGATCAGTTAGCCTGAACTGAGCCCTCTGGAAGGATGGATAAGGTTCTACATATGCCTGATTTAGTTTTCTTAAAACTAGCCAAGGCAGATGGCTCTACAGGACCTGATGTTGCACTGACTGTGGAGGAGGCACATACCCTCACCTCCTCTAACGCATATATGATCGGTTTATGTTTCAGTACAAGCATAGTAACAACTTCCATGATCTATGCATATTAATTTACTCATAAATGAAATAATCATGTGCTTTTGAGGGTCTTAAGCTAATTCTTGAAAGGGTACCTTTATTTGCAAGCCTTGGAAAGTACCTTTTCCTCAAATTGCTCATGTGTAAAAACGTAAATGATGGCCTACAGATGCACTTCTGTCAAGAAATACATAGGGTTACTTCAAAAGTTTTTCAATGCAAAATGTTTTATGTGTTGGACTTAGTGATGTTTCCCTAACAACACACTAACAGATGAAGAGCAACGTGACATCTGAATATAGTGTCCTTTTGCTGTAGCAATGATTTGGGCTGTCATGACTGAAGAAGAATCGCAGCAATCAGATGAATTGCTCTTTAAGTGGCTATTGCCCCATTCAGGTAAAGCAAAGGCAGGTGGATGACAACTAAAGGAAAGTTTATGACCAGCAATCTGTATTTATCAGGACTGAACCTGTTTTTTGACTGAGTCATGAAAATGCCTCCACCCAGAACCAAAACTGAAGTGTTAAAATTCCTCCTGGTCAGAAGGGGACAGAAAGCCCAGCTCCCTGTGAACACACCACAGTGCTTCGACTTCTTAGCAGCCCCTGTGAGCTCACGCCCTTTCCTCGCGTGGGCTAGAGGCTGCTCCCCGCGGGGCGGCCCGGCCCGGCCCGGCCCGGCCAGAAGAGCTCAGCACGGGCGGCCCGGACAGCTCCGCCGGGGCCGCGGTGGGAGGCGCTTTCCAAGATCTCTCCCGGGGCCGGCGGGGCCCGGGCGGGCAGTAAGCGGCTGCGGGACAGGCTCCCTGCTTCCTACCCGCGGCAAAACCTCTGTGCTCCGGGCACGGGCGCGGAAGGGGGCAGCCTTCCCACCCTGACAGCGGCAAGGGCGCCCACCTCCCCCGCCGGAGCCGATCCGGCAGCTGGCAGTCACGTTTCGCGGGGGAACGACGGGCGCTCCGCGGCAGGGCGCTCCTCCCCGGCAGCGCCCGGCGGCGAGGGCAGAGGATGGAGACCTCCCCGCCGCGGACCCCACCAGGTACGGCGCCCGCTGCCACCAGCTGCCGAAGTTGTCGCCGGGAGCCGGGCCCAGGAGAAGTTAGCGAGGCGCGTCCCGAGGAGGGGGCAGCGGAGCGCCGCGGCGGGGCCGTGCGCTCCGGCTGCCGGCTGCGGGCTGCGGGCCGTCCTGCCGCCCCTCCGCCTGCCCTCGGCGCGCC
>VYZW01038680.1:27107-55963 GCA_013401315.1 Balaeniceps rex | reverse complement strand
TTGTTCTTCTTGTTCTTGTTGTTCTTCTTGTTCTTGTTGTTCTTCTTGTTCTTGTTGTTCTTCTTGTTCTTGTTGTTCTTCTTGTTCTTGTTGTTATTTCAATTATTAAACTGTTCTTATCTCAGCCCACGACTTTTCTTACTTTTGCTCTTCAGATTCTCTCCCCCATCCCACCGGGGGGGGTGTGTGGTGTGTGAGCAAGCAGCTGTGTGGTGCTTGGTTGCTGACTGGGGTTAAACCGCAACAGTGACATTCATATTAAAGCTGAAACTTGATTTAACACTTTATTCACATTCAAATATACTAAGAAGTGTTAGAAGTAGGTGAAACTCAGATTCAGATGGTTTAAACTTTTATTTCTCTGACATAAATTTGGTCCACTTTATCTAGGCTTTGCAGTGCATGTTTTAGGTGGGATGAATCATTTACTCTTTGAGCACATCTGCTGAACCTAGGTACAGAGCTTCAGCAATGTCTGATTTTGCTAACATCCTAGTTTTAGGTAAAACAATTCACTGTGGAATAGATTTAGGGGGCTGAGAAGAAAAACAGAGAATTTTAAAATCAGCACTTTGTAGTATGTTTCCTGTTGTTTATTACTGCAGATAGGTCTCTTTGAGTGAGAACTTTCTCTTTTAGCATGCTGCTTTATCTTTTGCCTGGTCCTGTGCATAATGTCCTCCATGACATCCTTGTCCCAAGAGTTACAGTCAATGTCTCAATATCCAAGTGGAAACCAGTTAACGAGTAGTGTCTGTATTGGGACCAATGCTATTTAATGTCTTTGTCAACAACAATAGACAGCGGGATCGAGTGCACCCTCAGCAAGTTTGCAGACAACACCAAGCTGAGTGGTGCAGTTCATTCGCTAGAGGGAAGGGATGCCATCCAGAGAGACCATGACGGGCTTGAGGAGTGGACCCAGGTGAACCTCTTGAGATCCAACAAAGCCAAGTGCAAGGTCCAGCACCTGGCTTGGGGCAATCCCCAGTATCAGTAAGGGCTGGGAGATGAATGGTTTGAGAGCAGCCCTGCAGAGGAGGAGTTGGGGGTACTGGTGGTTGAAAAATTGGACATGAGCTGGCAACGTGCACTCGCAGCCCAGAAAGCCAACTGTATCCTGGGCTGCATCAAAAGAAGCGTGGCCAGTAGGTCGAGGGAAGTGATTTTCTCCCCTTCTACTCTGCTCTGGTGAGACCCCACCTGGAGTACTGCATCCAGCTCTGGGGTCCCCAGCACAAGAAAGGCATGGACCTGTTAGAGAAGGTCCAGAGGAGGGTCACAAAACTGGTCATAGGGCTGGAACACCTCTCCTGTGAAGAAAGGCTGAGAGAGCTGGGGTTGTTCAGCCTGGAAAAGAGAAGGCTGCAGGGAGACCTTATGCGGCCTTTCGATATGTAAAGGGGGTTTATAAGAAAGACGGAGAAAGACTTTTTTTACCAGGGCCTGTATTGACAGGACAAGGGGCAATGGTTTTAAACTGAGAGAGTAGACTTAGGTTGGACATAAGGAAGTAATTTTTCACAATGAGGGCGATGAGGTGCTGGAACAGGTTTCCAAGAGAAGTTGTGGATGCCCCATCATTGGAAGTGTTTAGGGTCTGGTTGGGTGTGGCTTAGAGCAACCTGATCTAGTGAAAGATGTCCCTGCCTGTGGCAGGGGGGTTGGACTAGATGATCTTCAAAGATCCCTTCCAACCTACAGCATTCTATGATCTGTATACAGCTTTTGTATTTGTAGCAACCACCTGTTGTCCCAAGTTGTTTAGATGACTAAAATACTTATACTGTACCTCTAATTTGCCTGGGTAGTAATTACATGAAGGAGAAGGTGCTGTGTTGACTTTAAATTGTGATGAGATTCTGAACAGTAGGTAATTAAATAGAATTTTATTATCTGTTCCAAATTTTTCCATTAAAAAAGTAAATTCCATGAGTACCAGAACTCAGGAAGCCAGGTTTCCTATGCTCATGTCTTGTGACTGATTGACTTTGTTGTCAAAGTCAATCAAATTTTGGGGGACATTTAGACAGTAACTTTCCCTCCCCCCATCTTTGATTCTCTGCATTCTAATACAGTGTTTGCTTAACCTTTCCTGCCTCAAGGCATGTACAGGGTAGTCTTTCTGTGCCTCCTGCTTATTTTCACAAAATGTAAAATTATCTTGACACATATCCACTCTTCTAGCAGATTTAATGGAAATTGATGATGGAATCGTAAGTTATTGGAAAGTATAAACAAAACACACACAGAAGGTTTATGCAATTGCATTGTAGATTTATTGAAAAGTAGGTTTAATAAACACAATACTTAGAATACTTGCAAAAGATTGACTTGCAAAAATGAAGATACTGCAGTATGTACTTTGGTTGAGGTGAAAGTGACAAAGCAATTTTAGGCCATTTATGTGGCTGCTGTTTCTCTCTTGACTTCATAAACATAAAATGAATGCAGTAGGGGACACGTACAAGACTATCACACTTTGTGTGTGTGTGGGCTAGCTTTCTAATGTCTCAAAGTATGAGGAACATTTCTTCCCAGAGCAGAATTGGGCTCTAGATCAGGTGTCTAATGTGGAGATGTGTCTGCATACTCTGAGCTGTATGACGTATTTATTACTTGTAGTCAAGAAGTTCATGGTCATGTTGAATGTTCTTATAATGAGTTTGTTTTCTTGGAATAGATAAGACATAAAGTATGTATCATAATTCACTGAACAATCAGTATGGTATCACGAAATCATTAGAAATGCAGTACAAATTTGTTTCATTTTATCTTTTTGTCATTACAAGATTTTAACTCAAATTTATATCTAAAGAAGTCAATAGAAAGTTGTGCCCCAAAACTTTAGGAAGCACAGGATTGATAATCCTAACTTTTTTAATGCATATTAAATTACAATATTACAGCAAAAATAAAGATCCCTATAGAACTGTGTGAGAGTGAACACAAAGGTTTGCTTTCTAGATAAATTGCAGTCAATTATGTAAATATGCATTTCAGAACTGTTTAAATACACATTTTCATAATCCGTTCTTTGAAGACTTTAAACGCACATTATTGACTGCAATAGGACATGATATAAATATCTATCTAGACAGTGTTAAAGACATATACTATTTTTACTGGACTATGGTGACTATCTCTATTAATGGGTATTTTAAAAAATGTAGAGTATTTGCCCAATAGAAAATAGACTTTCTGAGCAGCAGTGTGGTTTATTGTGTATTATGGTAAAACACTGATTACAAAGATAACTGGATGTTCTTAGTTTTTTGTGCAGTTGTGGTATTTCAGAAGTGTCTGTACTTTGGTACTTTGGTGATAGTGATACCTTCATGGGATTCCTACATTGTGCTGATCTCAGAAACAGTTTAAACATCTTTTCCTCATTTGGATTGTCATGGAGACTTTCATGAGATGACTTAGATTTATAAAGCTAGGTGTATTCTAAGTTTTTTGCAAGAGGTCTTCAACAGATTATTGATGAGATGCATACAACAGCTCAGTTAAATTTACAAACAACAATAAGTGCTTATTTTATTAATGTAAGTAGCTGAGCTGAATTCAGTGTATCTTCTTAAAATATGAAAAGTACTGCATACCAGAAACGATTAGGTCAGTAAGTGAATAAGGCAATAAAACCAGTAAGATTTAGTCAATACAAAATGCTCATCTTGTGGCCTAGTACTTAAAGAAGTATATCTTGAGCCAAAGTAATTACTACAGTTTCCAGTCCAATTAAGATTCTAGAGTATGTGAAAGCATCCAGGCTCTGATTTATCATCCTTTCAAGCTTGCCTATTGTACTTCTTTCAGCTTATTGACTTAAGCTGAGCCTTTCTTGAGAGTAAGGTATTGCTCAGCCATGAACAAGGGTGATGCAATCAGAACATCTTTAAGTAAGGAGATTAACTTAACTGTGATGCATAGTTATACACTATTCAGTTGGTTACTTATTGCTGAGTGTTATGACTGTCACTGAACATGACCCAAAAAAAATATTTTAATAAGCTAGGCTTATTTTTATGACTAAATAAACTTTGCCATGTGTTTTAACAAGCAGGGTATTGATACATAGTTGAGAGGAAATTCTCTCTGCTACCATACAATTTAACAATGATGTTAACAATTAACTCTAACCTTTGCACAGTCCTCTGTCAGATGGATTGGAACAGTTTCTACATGATACAAACTCCAGGAAAGTGTGGGTGTGTAATGGAGTTGTCATGCAGGAGGAGATAAAGCTCAAACCTACTGCTTTTAGTGGAACTCCCTGTGTTATCAAAATAAGGCTTTACATACATGTATGGAATTTTTAAAGCCTTTAGTGTTCTTATTTCCCTGGGCTATGTGCTCTGAAAAAGGAGACATTGCACAGAAACATGAAGCATAACTGTTGCGGAGTTAGAATTAGTACACTTAGCATAAATTGGTAGTTTTGTCAGAGTTAGTGAATCCTTCTGTTTAGGAATCCATTGATAATTCTCTGCATCAGGGCGCTGAGAGCACGAATAGGTCATCCTTGCCCTGCCCAGTCTCACCTGGGGCTCTGACCAAGGGTTCCGTTTAAGCTCAGGCTGGTGCCTTTGGGTCCTGCCTGAGCTGTGTCCTAGGGGTGTCTGTCTCTAGTCCTGTTTGTGAAGTGCTACGTGGAATCCCTGGGTGGACCCTGGCCTGTTACCATGTCTTGCCTGATGATCACTGGACTGTCAGTAGGACCTGTTGCTGTCACTGCTGTGCGTGCCTGCCTCTGGTGCTATAGGTGTGAGGTCATGGCACAGCCTGTGTTTTGGGCATCCTGGGGTCCAGACTTTCCTTCCCTTAGGGAGCAGTCCTGCTCTTGCTGTTCCTTGACACTCTGTAGTCTGTCTCCACATCATTTTGTCTTCTCAATATGACTGTCAAACACTAAAAGCTGATCCTTTTTGGATTAATCGGCATTTTGTGCATTTGCCACAAAGCAGTTGTTTTCACAACTCAACTTGATAAAAAGAAATTAAAGAAACCTCTTTATATCAAATGCAGAGACACTAATAGTTGTGTGAAAGTGAGACTTGGCACTTTTCTCATACCTATTTGACATGTTTATGCTCTGGTGTGCTGGCAGTTACATATCCTCAGGTGTTCCATCTCTTTCCAAGCTTCTCTCACTTTCAAAATCAGGTACAGTCTTAAATGTAAAATAAAACCGAAATGAAATCTAGCCCTGCCTTTATTTCTCTCATGCACATATATGTAGTATACTTGCTTACATATTTTTAAAAGCCTAGTGGAAATCTCAAAGACAAGAGAGGAGGCTCGTTCAATCAGGAAGCAGACAAATAGTACCTTGAACTTCTCTGGCTACAGCTGCATAAATAACTGATATGTTTGTGTTTCAGTGGGCGGTCCTGACAAATGAAAAAAAGTTCCAGGTTTTTAATTATTTCTTTGTGTTTTAGTCCAAGATGGCTTACTGAATTCAGTCCCAAAACACTCAAGGTTTTGTGTATCAAGTATTTACAAACCCTTCCCCGCTCCCATCCCCCCAAGCCATAGCTCAGCTGCGCTCGCAGCCTTTCATGGAAAAAGAACAATTCTTAGGCTTTAGTGAGTTGCTTAGGTTGCTGTGCTTTGGGGTTTGGGTTTTTTGTTCTTTTGCTTTTTTAAATACCTATATCATTAGGCTATCTTGCTGCTTTAAAAACAATATTGCAAGAGATTAAAGAAATAAGGGCTTAAACATTTTTGCCTGCTGAATGTAGTCGTTATGCCACAAAATGTAATTCTGGTCCTAGTAGTAAATTTCAGGCCTAGTTAATCAGAACTTTCTTGGAAGCCAAGGCTTTGAAGCATATTTCAGGACTTGCTGAGGTCCCTTGCTATGGTTGGACTGGTGCCTGCTGTATACCATCTAGAACTTTTCATATGTTTGGACTGGAAGAGTGCACTTCTGTGTGTGGGAAAGAAGATAAGTATTTACAGACACATGGAGTTATTTCTTACCAGCATCAGTACAGATTAAAAATAAGTTTTTTTTCACCAACGTCTGCAGAACCTTTGCCATTTAGGAGACATTCTTAAAGATGCCCCTCCAAAGTGGCAGATGCATTTATAGTGCTCTTTGGTTTTTCTGTGTAGCTTCTCTTTGGCATATTGTTTTTCATAATCTGTCATTGAAATAATAAAATACAGTATCAACATGACTATTTTGATAATTAAAATTCCTGGGGTAGAGTGTCATCTCAACTGTGTTGTAGCAAATTTGTCAGTTTCTCAGAATGTACACCAGTGAAGCTGAGACAGTTTTCATAATTATTTGGTTCATTAGAGGTGAGGAAAGGGGCAGGAAATCAGGAAAAGTTTGGTGTCTTATACTACAGTTGGACTGTAATAAGAGAATTTAGCATCTGTCTTAAGCTGCAAATCTTGTTTGTGGGCAGAGGAAACACACCTTATATATAAAGCCAAGAATTCTATTGTTAGAATAATTAAAATCTTAACAGTCTAATCCAATGATCTTTATTAGTCCAAATCTAGTTATTACAGAAAAAAGTACTTATACAGAAAAAAAGTCTCAATAATAGTTACAGTTAAATAGAGTTAAAATTGTTATATTAATGCTTCTTAGTTTCTATCTCCTTTTCCTTTTTCTTAGTGATGGAAAGTTCATCCTTCCGTGTGTTACAGTAACACACACAGCACTCCTCCCCCTGCCCCCAGCACCAGACTGAAGCCACCAACCTTAGGACTGCTGCTCCAGGTCCTAAGGTTGGTGGCTTCAGTCTGGTGCTGGGGGTGTACGTGTTGTGTGTGTTACTGTGGGTTGCCAGCATCTGGAGTCCCTTGCCAGGAGGAATATGATGTCAATATTGATGGTTTTTTCTTCCTCACTCTAGGATCCACTTGGGCATCTTTTTGTATGTTTGCTAACATACTTCTATACCTTGCTCTTCATTGACATACGATTATATCCAAACTTACTAGCTGTTGTAGTCATGAGATCTCCAGTGCTAAGCCTGTGCCCAATCTTTTGTCATCCCATGCCTGTATACTATATTACCATCCAATCTTGTGTCTCCACTTGTCAAGGTCTCTCCTGTCATTTCTCTACACTGCATCCTTATGTTAGAGTCATAAATGTCTCATTTTGCACAGACTAATTGGTTGTTACTATTATCTGTAAAAACATGGTCGTATCATACCATGATAACCAAAATTAAAACAAATTAGCCATAATCACCTGGTCAGAAGAAAAATTGCTGTTACAGTTAAACCAAATGAAAACAAACCTGGAGGTGATTTAGTAAATTCAGTAATTGATCTTCACTTGGATGTGAAAAAGATCGTTTGCTGTGCATTCGCTCCTAAAGTACAAAACCACATAACAGTCACAGTTGCTTAACTGTGTCTACTATTCGTTTTTCCTATTGCTAGTACCTAGCTCAGAGGCAGTCAGATTTACAAAATCTGCTAGTGTGAGTATATAATTTTCCCTAGCATCTGGGTATTGTGTCAAGGAGACAGTGTCTCGTTAACAACTATTAGCCTAATACAATAGTTCAGAAACATCTAGCAGGATAACATAAATTAAGTTGACTTAGAACTACTGAAGCACATAAACATTAGAGCTTTCCTGTGAGGTTAGGAACAAGGTGTGTTTGATGAAATATGACTCTGCTTTGTTTAATACAATGATGATAAACACATGCCCAAATTTGTTAACAACCTTGTTTTGTTACAGTGAAGGCTAAGCAAAACATAATGGTCGTGCATTGTACAACATATACCCAAGCCTGGACATTTAGGTTTTTGCATGTAGTCTTTTCCTGCTGAACTTGTGCTGATTCCTTTGGGACTTTGAAGAAGGTGTTTCAGTCATAGGTTGAGGAAGCAGTGAAGAAGTACCCAAGAAAATCCTGGAAGAAGACAAACGGAATAACCTTTCAAAGTTCCTTCCAACTTTTTTTCTATGATCACTTATTTGGGAGGTGGTCGAGCCTTAGCAAGTTTGAGAGCCAGAAGTCCTAATAAAAAGCAGGGTTTGTATGGGATGCCTCTATCCCTGTTACCTTTTGCAATGTTTGTAGCAGCTCCTGGTCAAGTTCGGACACAGTAGACAGCATTTGGCCCTGGGTCAATATTTATTGCTTGAAAATTCATTCCTTGTTTCCTCTTGGATAGAGAAAATAGTAGCCAAGACAGGAGATCTAGTTCATAGTACTCATTGGACTATGCTGACTTAGATGAACTAATGGGAGCTCATTCAGGTGGTGTGATACAGAGGACATAAATTCCATGAGGGTGGTGGGAAAGCAATGACAATTACTGGGAAAAAATAGGTTTATTGTAAACCCATGTTTTACTTTTGCTGGGATGACAGGAAATAAATGCCTGGCAGCCATTAGAGTTAGATGGATGTTTTAGATATCTAAGTTTTCTTAGGCAACAGATCCCAACAGTAACTGAGTATAATTTTGGACAGAAGACCTGTGCAACTTAAACTTTATCTTAATGTTTTTGCTTTTTTTCCCTCCATATTTTTCAGTCGGAATTTGTTGGTACCAAGCTTTTATGATCCTGGAATTCCAGTCTCTGGAATTTACCTCTATCCAGGTATAGATATAAATACCTGTCATTCTGAATAATAGAGCTGCAATCCATATGAAGCATCAGGGTGGGTTTTTTTTTTTCATATCACGTTAATCTGCTGTGGCACTTCACAGCAGCTAGTCTGCTATAAGCACCCATAAATAAAAGTTGCCAGGAGGAAATCTCTCTAGCTTGTGGGATAATCCCATACAGCCTACTGCTGAAGTAGAAATTCAGTGCTGTCCACATGTCCATACAAATTATGGGGAATTTTTACAGGCAGGGATGGGATGCTCCTGACTCTTCCTTCTAGGGAAAGGGCCTAAGGAAAGGCCACACAGCAATATTTGCACATTTCCAACCTCGATCCACATAAGTGAAATCAGCCTTTCCCTCCTAGATTGTGCTGAAGAGAGCTGCAGCAAGTGACCATACTCTGTTGAGCAGTCACGTTGAAGTCAAAGCTCTTTTATTGTACTAAGACCTGAAACCATGCCTTTGATTGACCTCTGACAGCTGCCAAGACAAAGAAGTTTAGCCTAAAGAGATCCTCTCCCTAAAGAGGACCAATGACTAAGGTTCTCAAAAGAAGTTTGGTGTGTTACTTCTCCAGCAGGAAGTCCCATGCTTGTACCCGTTTCTTAGGGTACAAGGAGATAATCCGTTAAAATGTATGCTTTAGTGTGTGCTTCTGATGTGATAAAGGTGGGAACCTGTTTCTGCCTTAGGAGCATGTGACACCAGAAAGAGGAGCCCTAACACATGAGTGTGCCAGGATTCTGCTTAATTGTCTCTTCTGCACAGCTGATAATATATAGAAGAAAGTAAGTGTCTTTTTCAGGTTAACAGATTCCTGCTGGGCCAATTGCATGCAGAGCATCTAGACTTGTACAAGCTGATGTGCCATGAAATCTGGTAGCTGAATTAGTGTCCTTCATAATCAGTGCACTTTGAAATAAATGAATATGATGAATAATAGCTCTAGTACTTATTATTTAAGATTATTTGTACTGGATGTTACAGTAAAACTAATTGTTTTTTTCATCACTTATATTTTTCTACAAGAGTTAGAATTTCTTGGATGTGATCAGGTTGCTAAAGAACAGCTGACTAACAGTGTAGCAAAATACAGTATTTATTTTTAGTTTTTTTCCCCCCAGCAGAATGATAAATAGTTCCTATGCTGTTGCTTTGCCCTATCTGACAAAAGGCAATGAGCTGTATCTGTGAATAACCCTTTTTGTTGGTTTCAGTACAATGCGATATCTGTGCTAGCATCTAGACAACTGCTATAAACAGGGAAATGATACTAAGTGCTATGTGCCTGTGACCAATACTCTTGAACCGTTGTAATATTTAACCCCATAAGTAATTCAAAGGTTTGAGTGGGATTTGTGAGATAATAAAGTGCTTAGATACATATATATATATGTGTGTTTAGGAAAATATGTACATAGTATGTTACATACATATGTATTTCCTTGTTAACATTTTTCTGGCATCTGTCCAGGTCCCTACTACACCTAAACAAAACATCAGTAAGAGTTATTATAGCCATGAATACATAATTTCATTTGGAAAGCAAGTAACATAATATGTGCATACATTGTATTTCTATTTATGTAGTTCATGCTGAGTAGACCCTTGCTAATTTATGCTGTTGGGCTCTTCACAAATGACTGAGTGTTGGGCAAGAGGAATGTGACACTAGTCCAGCTTCTTGCCACAAGCTTGAGGCTAGCCACCATTTTGGGACTTCAGTCCTCCAGTCTGAGGGAGAACGTCCATCTCAGCAGCTGTCTTGAAGCTTATTTTGCAATTGTAAAGAAAATAATAAAAAGAGCTCAGCTACTGGAAGCTGCTGGCTTTTTCTTCTGATCCCTTTAGTAAGGAAAGGTTTCCCTTTCAACTATGGGAATCAAAAAATCTGTAGGTAGTGAATGAGTGGTTTGGGATACTGAAAAACAAAACAGGAAGATAAATCAATGAAAGTTTCTTAACAAAATGAAACCAACCCCAAAACAAGTGAATCTGTAACTGGGGATAGTAAACAAATAAACAAACAAACCCCCTAGAATTCTGAGGCATAAACTATCAATGAAGTTGTATAGTACACCTGGAAATGTGGCTTTGCAAGCAGAAGGAAATAAACCCACCAGCTGCCAAGAACTCTTTTTCCAAGTCTTTTCCCTGTTATGTGCACTGTAACCACTGCCAGAAAAAAAAATATGAGAAAACCTATGAATGTTGTTCATTTATGCTCTATCTCACTCAAAGATGTAAGAAAACTAGAATGAGAAAGGATGACACAGTAAAGGAGCAATTTGGGGAAGTGTTTCTTTTCTCCCCACAGAATGACTTCCATGCGTTGATGCCAGCAACTGCTCATACCATAGTTGTATTTGCAAGTCAAGATGGGAACCTATGTCCATGCAAGTATCAAAGTGTAGTTAATACCTTCCCTCTGACAGTGCTAGAACATCCTAGCAGTTGGTATAATGTCAAGGTATAAACATGAGAGTTAGGATACGTCAGCGGACTCACTGAACAATCTAAGGTGATGTTGGAATTGACCTAGGATAAGGGCTTACAGACACACTGGAGCTAGTTCGTAGTCTGTCCTGCCTTTCTTCTCTCTCTCGCAATGTGTGTAAGCACATGGGTTGAGAAGAATCAGAGATACACTGTTTTGCACACCAGTAATCCAGGAGATCTCTGGTAACAGTAGCATTCTTCTGCTTCTGGTGCACTGAGCTGGACCTGCCAGTTATCTGGGAGGTTAACAGCGTGCACTCAATTCAAAGCAAAACAACTTTTGAATGGCCACACCTGATGTGTGTAAAAATCCTTCATGTTTGGAGATTTTAGTAAAAACTAAAAAAAAAAAAACCAAAAACAAACAAAAAAACCATTATGAATAAAGTCTCTATGGCTGACTCTATACTAGTAAAGTAAATATGCAAGGGTGCAGGCTCAAGTGCTGGCATGCAATTGTCTATACCATTTAGCTGTTAGCACCTTCAGTACAAAGTTCTATGATTCTATCATTCACTGATGAATTATTCTACAAGGAATTAAGGGGTATCTCTAGATCAGCTGTCCTTGTCCTTGTGGGTGATTTTAACTTCTGAGATATCAACAGGGAACATCGTACAGTGGACACAAACAGGTCCAGGAAATTCCTGAAGCACGTTGGAGATAACTTCTTGGTGCAAGTACTAAGGGAGCTGACTAGGAAAGGTGCCCTCTTAGATCTGTTTTTTGTAAGCAGAGAGGGACTTGTGGGCCAAGTGGTGATCGGTGGCTGTCTTGGTCACAGTGACCATAAAGCAGTTGAGTTTCAAATAGTTGGCAACAGGAGAAAAACTGCCAGCAAAACTTCAGCCCTGGACATGGGAAGAGCAGATTTGGGGCTGCTGAAGGAGCTAGTTAGTGAGGTCGGCTGGGAATCTGCTTTTGAAGGTATTGGGGTCCATGGATGCTAGTCACTTTTTAAAAGCCATCTCTTAAGAACACAGGAGTAGGCAATTCCAAAGTGTGGGAAGTCAAGCAAGCTGGGCAGAAGGCCAGATTGGCTGAGCAGGGGTCATCTTCTAGAACTTAGATTTAAAAGGAAAGTTTATGGACACTGGAAGCAAGGACAGGTAACACGGGAGGACTACAGAGATGCTGTTCACCACTGTAGGGAGAAAATTGGTGCAGTCTAAGCTCGATTAGCATTCAAGCTGGCCAGCACTGTGAAGGACAACAAAAGGCCTTTTTAAAATAAGTTAACAGCAAAAGAAGGATCAGAGATAACATTGGTCCGTGAGGTTGGTCACCTCACAAATAGGGACTTAGACAAAGCAGAGACATTTAATGCCGTGTTCGCCTCTGTCTTCAACACCAATTATGGCCCTGGGACACCCGGAGACCTGTGTTTGAAGACTGTAACCTGGGAGGATGATAAACTCCCAGCCAACCCTGAACTTGTTCGAGACTTGCTGCTCCAGCTGGATGCGCATAAGGCTCTGGGGCCCAATGGAATTCATCCCAGGGTACTGAAAGAGCTGGCCGGTGTTATCATGGGACCTCTCTCCATTACTTTTCAACAGTCTGGGGAGTCTGGAGAGGTCCCAGTTGGCTGGAAGCTGGCAATGCTGTCCCAATTTTCAAGAAGGGGAAGAAGGAAGACCCTGGTAATTACAGGCCTGTCAGTCTCACTTCACTACCTGGCAAAATTATGGAGAAGGTAATTCTGGGAGTTATTGAAAAACACTTGAGAGACAATGCAGTCATTGGTCATAGCCAGCACGGGTTCTCAAGGGGAAGGTCCTGTCTAACCAACTTAATGGTTATGACAAGGTCACCCATCTAGTTGACCAAGGGAAGCCAGTAAATGTGGGTTTTTTGGATTTAGCAAAGCTTTTGATGCTGTCTCTCACAGTATCCTTCTGGACATAATGTTCAGCACACAGCTAGACAAGTCCATAGTATGTTGGGTGAACAATTGGCTGACAGGTCAGGCTTAAAGAGTTATAGTAAATGGTGTGACATCAGGCTGGCAGCCAGTCACCAATGGGGTTCCCCAGGGCTCAATTTTAGGGCCAGTGCTCTTTGATGATTTTATAAATGACCTAGACTCAGGAATCGAATGTACGTTAAGTAAGCTTGCTGGTGGTACTAAATTAGGAGGAGCTGTGGACTCCCTTGAGAGTAGAGAAGCCTTACAGAGAAATCTGGATAGACTAGGGAGCTAGGCAATCACCAACCATATGAAATTTAACAAGAGCAAGTGCTGGATTCTGCACCTGGCCTGGGGTAGTCCTGGTTACATGTACAGATTGGGGGACGAGAGCCTGGAGAGCAGCCCCACGTGAAGAGATCTGGGGGTTTGGGTTGATGGCAAGTTGAGCATGAGTCAACAGTGTGCTCTGGCAGCCAAAAGGGCCAACCGTGTCCTGGGGTGCATCAAGCACAGCATAACGAGCCGGTCAAGGGAGGTGATTGTTCCAACTCTACACTGTGCTGGTGTGGCCCCACCTCGAGTACTGTGTGCAGTTTTGGGTGCCTCAATGTAAGAAGGACATCAGACTATTAGATGGAGGGTGACCAAGATGGTGAAAGGTCTCGAGGACGAGACTTATGAGGAGCAGCTGAGGTCACTTGGTTTGTTCAGCTTGGAGAAGGCCGAGGGGTGGCCTCATCACTGAGGAGTGACCTCATCGCAGTCTACAGCTTCCTCAAGGGGGGCAGCAGGTGCTGCTCTCCTCTCTCTGGTGACCAGCAATAGGACACGTGGAAATGGAATGAAGCTGCGTCAGGGGAAGTTCAGATGGGACATTAGGAAAAGGTTCTTCACTGCGAGGGTGGTTGGTCCCCTGAACAGGCTCCCCAGGGAAGTGGTCACAGCACCAAGCCTGTCAGAGTTCAAGGAGCATCTGATGCTCTTAGTCATATGGTTTAGTTTTAGGTAGTCCTGTGAGGAGCAGGGAGTGGGACTCGATGATCCTTATGGGTCCCTTCCAACTTGAGGTGTTCTACGATCGTTAAGACTGCTCACAGTAATCAAGTGCTCGAGTATTTGTAGGGTCTGGGCCAAGGCCTATAGTATGGAAAAAAGGGAGAAATAGGGAGGAATCCTCCAAAATCCACCAGAACCTGGCGGTGATGTTCTCTTAACAGAAAGTGAAGCTAGTAATGAATTTAACTTTGTGGACAGAATTTTCAAATGAAACCAAAATGTCTCAGAGGTGTGTAACTGTCAAGCTTCATCATGCTGCCCTAGTTTATAGAGGTGTGGAAGTTGGGAATGTGGAAGGTCAATTAATGTGGGTTTTTGTCATCTTTTTGTTGGCTTGTTTTAAGCTGTTGGGTCAGTTCAGTTAGCAGGATCAGTTAATGATAATATTACACTCAGTGTGAGAATGAAAACACATTAGATTTGACTAGGCCTAGCAGTCTGTAACTTGCACTAAACTATGTTGTCTTTAACCATTTTCTCTCTTATTTAAGGGCAAAGTATCATAGTTATATGTCCATACCAAAGCTTTGTAATTACCATCTTTAGAAGGCACCTGCAGTGAATTTACTATTAAGTATTGAATTTGCCTGTAAAATAATGACTGAGTCATAGTTGTCCAAATAAATAAGGACAACTTAATGGCAGCAGTCCTTAATATAGGCTGCTATGTATTTTAAAAGATTCAGTTTTTCTGTTGTTTATGGCTAAAATTCTGCTTCTAGCCTGCATGATATGTGAAACTGAAAGAGGAAGTGCTTTCTGTTCTTACTGTGTGAGCCCTTGAGCCTTTCTGGAGCACTGGAGGAAAGAGTAGGACCGTAGTCTGTGTAGCTGTGCTTTTTTGGCCATTTCAAGCATGTTTGCACTGTCATGTCCTGTCTGCTCATCCTCTCATAGAAACCTGATGAGCACTTGCAGACCCTTAGGGTAGCTGGGCAATATCTTAAAACATGTCTTCCTGATGTTAGTGCAGTTTAATTTAGATATCAGTCATGATTAGTGTAATAAAGGGCAAAGCCATACGTTTCTCTGCTTTCCCTCGCTCTGTCACTGCAGGATACTGTGTTGTGCATGATTTCCTCTTACAATTGGGATTGGTTTGCTTTTCACCTGTGTCCTCACCTTTCCTTTTCAAAGGTGGATGAAAGCTAAATATTTGATTAGAAGATTAATTTATGTACGTATACTTTTGTGAGCTACATTTACATTTAATAGCAACTACATGTTATGTTGTCTTTCTCTGCTGCTTTAGTTGCATTACAAAAGCAGTGGCAAGTCACGTTGTGGTTACTTGCAGCTTTCTCCTGACCATTTGAGATATAATAATCTCTCAACCAAATGCTGCTAATGTTACTAGTGTAGATGCTTCTAAGTAATTGTGAGGTTGCATTCCTGCAAGGATAAAGAAAGTTTATGCAAATTATTAGTATAGATGACAAGTTCTTGTACTATAGCTGTTGTCATTACAGGCATCTATTTTGACATCATCTGTGACTGCTGCGCACCTTGCATCTGGAGCATCTGCTTTGTGTTTCATTATTGTCTATTTGTCTCTCTGTGTTCTATCTGTCTTTTTTGTTACAAAATAACGGTTTTGCTTGAAATTATGGTTTTAGTTTATCGCCCGCTCCTTCATTGTTTTCCTCTGTTTTAGAGGAATTTTGTGAATTTTCCTCCCCACCCTCACTGTACTGGTTTCAACACTACAGATCTGACCTACAGCAAAATAAAAGTGGGTGAAGGGCAAGGAATTTGATGTTTTCTTTGGTGTTACATTTTCATTGTATGTCACCATCAGAACTATTTTTTTTTTAAAGGTAATTGCAGGTGGCCAAAATATAATCGTATTTAGAATACAAGATTTCTGTCAGGATGAATGTGTACTTGACTTCCAGCTGTGAATTCTCTGTAATGCATGATTTTTCCCTGTAGGGAAAACTGCCATTTTCTTTTGGCAAAACCTCCGTAGTGATAAACATTGATCAGCAATTTGTTGGAGGTGATTTTGTTCATTTGTTTTGCGGCTTTCATAGAACTAGGTAGAAAGCACATTGCAGCAGATTTTCTATACAGCTGAAAGTTATTTACAAATCTTTTCCAAATCTTCTGGTGAGTTAAAATGCTGAATCTGTAATAAAATAAACATTTGGGCTGTGAGAAAATCTTCTGAAAGCACTGAGTATGATGAATGTTGTCATGGACTATCACATTAGGAAAAGATCAGGAAATATTTAGTGGGTAAAGGAAACCTCTTGTTTTTATCAGTTAGCTGTTAATGACTTGTGTGTTGCGGGAAACTACAGGAAAGTTGTAGAATATGTGAAAAGAAACTCACACTTCAGGACCATTTTTCCAGTCACTTTTCTTGAACAAGTAACACACTCAAAGCAATTGTGAATGTAATTGTGTGGATACAACTCTGACAAAATATCAGAGTATCCCAGAAATTAATAGGTCTCAATACCTAATGATCAGAACTCTGTTTCGTTTGACGTACTTGTTTCTGGTGATGCAGTGTGCAAAACAACTGAAACACTACTAACACTGGGAATATGAATAGGATGGAATGTGAACTGTGGGACAGATTTTTGCTTGAATTCTCTAGTGAGTGGGAAGTATTTAAAGAGGGGGGGAAAATCCATGCATGGAAGTAAAGAAAATGCCATCTTTTTTTTTCTTTAAGTCTGAATGATGGCTTTTATGCATATTGTGAAAACACGTAATTGCTTCAGTGTTATACATATTGTAACTATCAAATTCTCATTTATACACAGTTTACTAGGGTTATAGTTTGACTTATTTGGATTCAGTTGATGGGAATGTACTGTTCAGTTAGAAAATGCTTAGGTGCATTAGAAGATGTTATTGCTGATGGTTGAGATCAAGTCATATTATGGCTTGCAAAGAATTGTATCTTGAAAACATGCTTGGATTTGATCTTCTTTCCTTTCAATTTATACCATTCTTAATTACAAAATTACTATGCTTTAGATTAAAAATTTTAATTCAGAAATTGATTTTTGAAATAGTATATTCTATTTCTCAGCTGTCAAGATAACTGAAGTCCAATTTTAACTCAATGCCCTTAGGTTGCCTACGAAATATAACTTGGGGTAGACTTGTCTTACTGAAAGACACATGGATAAGTCTGCTGTTGTTCTTGGACACCTGATTGGTCTTGTAAACTCTCCTACACTTAACGTTACAGTTTGTTCTTCCACATATCCTACTGCATTATCTCATTCCCGTCTCCCTTGGCTACCTGATTAGGTGTTTCCATTTCCACTTTCTTTGAAGTTCACCCATCTTTTTTTTTTTTCCTTTTTTTCCCCTCCAGAATATTTTTTGTTCCAATTAATCAAACTCCAGTAACTGCAATTTAGATGGAGATCTGGTATTGTATCTTTTAAGCCAGAGGGCAAATATTGCCATTGCTGCATTGGCAGTAGAGGATGACTGGAAAGCTGAAAACATTAGAATTCTAAAACATTTGACCAGTCCTATTTTAAATGCAATAAGATTTTAAAAACAAACAAAAAAACCCCCTACCAAATAAACAAAAAAACCCCTGCCATCCCGGCAGCAGCACTCACAAAAAGAGAAACACTGCTGTTGCACAGACCACAGATTTTTTTAGCAATAATGTTGAGCTTGTTTAGGTGATTGGGGAATCTGAATGGACAAACACTTGTAATTGTTTCGCAATGTAAAATTTCAATACTGGTAGCATGAATTATACCTTTTCTGAAGGCTGCTACAGATCTAGTTTCCTCAGGCTTAACTTCTTTTTGCACATAGAAGTTCTGCTCAGGTGGACTTTGAGGGCTACAGATACTGTCCAAAATTTCTGGATCCCTTATAGTTGAATACTTCTGCCCTCCGTGCTCCACTTCAGAAATCCTGAACATAAGCCCAGCATTGGCAGCTGTTACAACAATCAGGTAAGTGCTATGCTGTGTGTATGTGGGTGTAGGAGAGCTGACAATCTTGGAGGCACAGGCTTACTTTCCATGTTCTACCCATTCCCTTTGGTGCATGTGTTGTAAATCTGTTTCCAGGAAATGTCGGGCCTACTGTGTATTGACTTACCAGTTGTTACACAGCCTGGAGGTACTGGACTTAATCCACGTAGTGCAGGACATCATTTCTCCTTTCTCACAGTTCCCCATCTTCCATGGAAAAGCCTGTTTGTCTAACTTGGAAAGCTATGATGTGTTTGAGCCAAATTGTTGCTGTGGATCATCCAGGGATCAGTTCCCAGGAAGCAGTATGGGGGTGTCATGTTCTCACTATTAACATACAGATTATATATCAACTGATTGTTCAGTCTGACCATCTATAAATGGGACCTGAAATGTTCATTGTTCAAGAGAAACGCATTCACACAAAGACTAAAGTGAAAGACTACCATTAATGCTTGTGAAATCAAATATTTCACAGGTGAAAATTTGTGAGTGTTGTCATCTGTTAATGGAAAACAGTCTAGATGTTGAAGACGCTGGTGAATCTACCAACCTTCCAGTGTCTAACAACAGATTAATGTTTCTTTCTTCATCAAATTTTAATCTTCTGTGTGGATGATGCTATTCTGATTCAGACTATGCAGAATCCCATGTGACCACTCAACACGCCCCCAAAGTAGGAGAAGGCTCAGAGGAGATGGGCAAGAGTGATGAGCTCTGGGAAGAATGAAGGGAATGACCAGCAGTTATTGTAAAGAAAGCTGAACTTAACCTCAACACAAAAAGGACTATAGGGTAACATTTGTTTTAGATATACAGTAGGTAACGTAGTTGTGTAAAGTGCCTTTCCTGAGATAAATAGTAGATAGTAATGTCTTCCTGAGCTAACCAGAACAGCATGGGGCAGGGAAAGTATATACGTGGTTCAGCCCATCATAAAGTACAAAACCAGAACAATCAACAAAAGGACCTTCGAAGAGGGCCATGGGCTTGAGCTAGCTTTGAGTCACACATTTCTTCCCAGCATCGTGATGATGGAGCATATAGAGACAGGTAATGGGAATCATGTTTGTATTGTGATCCAACTGTATATTGCACTTGCTATATTGTGCTTGTGTTGTGATTTCCATACATGGCTGTATCATTCTGCTAAACCCATGGAATGCCAAATATCTTCAAATAAGTAAACTTGATATTAAACATTAAACCCTCCTAGTGTGGAATAACTGAAGTAACGTGGTCAGAGAGTATTGAACTCTGACACTAATGGACTCGAGACATCCCGCAAGGGAAGAAAATCCCCTATTTTCAATGGCTGAGTTTAAACCAATTCTATTTGCTGTGAGTTACGTGTGCTTGTAAAAATTTGTGGTCTTGAGTTACAGACATCGGGTTTTCTGGCAAGTAAATTCAAAATATGCATTATTAAAGGCTACCATTAACCTGAAGTAAGTCTGTGGTGACTATAAATAAGTATCTTCCTCAGTTTGTCTGCTATTTAAAAAAAGAAAAAAATCCTGAAGCTTTAAAACCTAGTTAACCTTCATAGCCACATTCAAAAATAACAACAATTTTCTTGTGTCTTAATTCTATAGATTTTTAAAGGTTCTTACCGGTTTTGTTTTGTAATGTTGTAAAACAGTATATGTACTATTCAGCATTGACCTGAACTGGATATTAAAACAATAACCTTTATCTCTGAAATAGCTGTGATATGATGTTTTATTTATGCAACTTAACTTTCTTTTAAAGTAACAGTGAGAATCGTGTTTTTCTTGATCATTATGCTTTCATACAGTAACTTGGCAGTAAGTCTGAGTGAAATAGCTAGTATGGTTGGACTCGATGATCTTAAAGGTCTTTTCCAACCTAAATGATTCTATGATTCTAACATACCTGATGGGGTAACACTTCCCTTTGGATGTGGTATCACAGTATCCTAAGTCAAGGCTAGGTCCTCTGCAGTCCTATTCAGACCCATTGTGTGTGCTCCTTTCCTCTCTTTTCTGTGGGAACTTGTGCTAGGACTGCTGAAAACAAACTCTCCTGAGGACAAAATAAAAAGAGTTTAGTCTTTGGCCAGCTTGGCTCCCTGAGCTGGCTTGCTGTCCAGCACAAGAGAAGATCACATAGCTGCAAATATGGAAGGATGCTGGCAACTCTGACATGAATTGCCTTGGACTGCTGTAGAATTGGGTTAAATAGCTTCAAATTTCTTGTTTACAGGTGTTTACAACTCAGTGTTTTTAAACTAAAAGCTCTAGCTCTTGTTCCTATTGTGAATGTTTGAGAGCATTTTAATAACCCATGATGGAAGCTGCTGCGAAGATGTGGTCTGTATAAATACAACTGTACTAGTACAGACCATAGGAGGGTGGATCTGTATTTGACCCCATGTCACAGACTGTCAGACCTGTTAAACTTGTGATGGCTGCTAGTAGGCTTAATGTCATTTTCTAAAAGCCAGTGTAGAAAGCATGTGGAAGTACTGGAGTACCAGTGGACTTGTCTCACCAACTACCTCATTACCTAACAAACTACCTTGTGTTTAATCTGACATTTGGTCCTCTTCTACTAATGACTGAGTAACAATGCTGTGACAACTCCAGTTACATACAGAGTGAAGTAGTATTAGGAAACGATACTTATTGAACCAGACTGGACACGCTCTGGTTTCTGCTCAGAGCTCTGGTATCTCCTCAGCTATGTAGCCTGATATAAAGCTTGACTGTGACTTGGGGGATCTTTATTCTAACCTTGCCACTGGTCTTCTGGATGACCTTGGGCAAGTTACTCTTTTTGAGTCCATTAATTTCACCAATTGTAAATCACAGAAAATTATAACATTTCGTAGATGAATGCACTGTATGAGAGCTAGGTATTATTCTTCTGCTTCTTTCTCAGTTAAAGATCTTGCTCGTGTTGAAGTAGCAGCAGATAACACAATGATTTTTAAGTAAAAGTGTGATTTTTAAAGTGTTTAAAAAAAAAAAGTCTGTGGATGTCTGTGCCAGTATGTAGAAATTTTACTTCATTGGATACTTTAGGATTGATGGCTGAAGAATTTTTTTATATCCTAAATAATTTTTTAATATGACACTAAGATATTATGCATTCTTCAGTTTTTCTTTCCTAACCAGTTAATTAATAAATTACTCAGAGAAGTTCCTTTAGTTAATTCTCAAAACATGGACAGCTATATAGTCAGAGAATTGCTTCCTTCAGCTCTTCACTTGACTAAGAGAGTATTTGTTAGAGTGAGAGGGATAAATTTAATGGCATCAGTATCTAACTGCTTAGTTTAACTTACACTTTCAGTAAAAACAGAATTCTAGTGAACCAGACCCAAGTAAGTCTAGGAATGACCAGGTAATTTATCTAAAGTTATTATTGAGCCTGGTTAACTTTCCAAAGGGTATATCTGTCTCTGAGGCTCCAGAAGAAATCATTATGTTTTAGACCCTGGTAATTTCTCCACCTCATCTTCCTGTTGTCCGCACTCACTAAATTCCTTAGAAATAAATTTTCTTTGTACTCAACATATCTGGTGGGATAGATAGCTCAAAACCTCCTCTCTTGCTCTTCAATCAGTTTCTGTCAACTATTTTATGCTGTAAAGGTGATCCTCTGGATAAAGGAGTTTTACTCAGATGCTACATAGGTCATGACAGTGGTATTTCTGAGCCATTGTGGTGTCTTTTCTGAAACTTGGCTGAACGCATTACTTGTCAGTGGATGGGCTTTTGAACAGATAAACCCTCATACTGGATCTGGTGTCTGTGTGCTTTGGAATGCCTTTTACCTAGAGGGAACGACGGATGCAAAGTTCCCTCTCCAGTATCTATAATCCACGAAGGGATTCTCTTAATGAATCTCCCTTTGTCTTCTTCTGGACATTTGGAACATGGGCTTTTTATACAAAGTGGAAAGGCATTCTGGAAATAGTCAGTTAGTGATCCTCTTAACCAGCATGAAGATAAAGAGCAAAGATCCAGCAAGAGCTATCCTGGATATAGTGGGAAGTAAAAAAACTAACTCAAAGCAAGAACCCTCTGCATTTATTTGGATTTCCATTGTTTTCTGAATTATGTCTTTTTTCTTCAAGTGGTGAAGACACCCTCACTGCAATAGCTGGTAATGTTCTGCAAATATTGTTAGTTGTTCTACAAAGTCGAAAAGATCAGTGTTGCTTTTCCCAGGGGGAAAAAAAGGGAAATTGCAGACAGTCAGAAAGCATAATGACGCAGCCTAGTAATACCCTGATTACTTCCTTCTCTAAGGTAGTGTCTTCTATGTCATAATGACTTTGCAAGAAACTTGCTCAAATACTGTAACCTTTCTGCAATTAAAATAATTGTAGTTTCCTCAGATTAAATTGCGTTTCTGACTTCCAGTAGCATTACCTGCTTTATGGGCTTTTTAGCAAAGAACTATACTGTGCCTTCCTCTAATGTCTCATCCTGCTCTTGATGTTAACTCAGCAGAATTTTATTAGCTTTTCGATAACGTTAACTGCAATTTAATATTTATTCACTGTAAGAGTAATCATTGCATGAGCTTAAAGTAGAAAACTGAGATTTGTATAAACTTACTTCCTCCCTCAAAATGATTTAGGCAAATTGCATTTCTGGACAAACACTACAAATTGCTGATACTTCAAAATTTTTCCTCTTGCTATGAATATAAGGTCGGAGTGACAGGTAAATGATAGGTGAGACAGAAAACATGCTGTTGGCTGGAGGATTAGAGGAACTAGCTGATACCCAATTTGCTGCATCTTCAGGACTACTTCCAAAGGGGGTGTGTGTGATTCCCCTCTTTCCTGGAAAGAGCACAGGTCCTCTGGACAAGCTGTTTTTATCCTGTTCTTTGCATTTTTTTTCTGTATTTCACCTCAGCAAATGGATATTTCTGATAAATTTTGCTACCACTGAAGAAATGTTTTGTCTTATCTGGTCTCTAGAAGTGTGGGGAAGAGATTTCTGGCAAAATATTTCACGGTTATGTTTTAGTGATCCAAGTGCTTTAATAAGGTGCTGTAATGTGAAAAGGGAGGTCAAAGAAAGGAAAGCTTAAAAGAAACATTTAAGTGAATTGGTGAACGTGTCCTCAAAGGCTGATAACATAGACATGGATTACGCATAGGGTAAGCATAACCTCAGTCAATCCCCTCACCCTCCTCTCAGGCCTGCCTGTCCTGTTTCCACAAATGGAGAGACCACCTTGATCACAGGCACAGTTTTACCAGCAGTCTTACATTGTCAAAATATTGTGAACAGCTGAGGACTGTGTGGAAAGAAAAAAGAAAATTCAAATGATATGCAACAGAGAAAGAACATTAAAAAGTAAAAAGAAATCACTCAAAGGTAATGTATTGTTGCCAAAGACAATGGCAGTAATCAAGATCTTGAAGTCCAATATGATGAATCAAACAGTGAAAAAAAAGTAATAATACAGACTAAGAAATAACCAAAGGTACGGAAGAGTTTAAGGGACTTCAGGTGAGGAGAAAAAAAAGAAGAGGAGGCAAAAAAAGCTGAGGGAGAGAGCAAAGCAAAAGAGAAATTAAATATTCACAGAATCATAGACTGGTTGAGGTTGGAAGGGACCTCTGGATATCATCTGGTCCAACCCTCCTGCTCAAGCAAGGCCACCCAGAGCCATGTCTAGACAGCTTTTGAATATCTCCAAGGATGGAGACTCCACCACCTCCCTGGTGGTACTTGGTCACCCTCACAGTGAAAAAGTGTTTCCTGATGTCCAGAGGGACCCTCCTGCATGTCAGTGTGTGCCCATGGCTTCTGCTCCTGTCCCTGGGCACCAGTAAGAAGAGCCTGGCTCCGTCCTCTTTGCACCATCCCTGCAGGTGTTTATACACATGGGTGAGATTCCCCTGAGCCTGCTCTGCTCCAGGCTGAGCAGTCCTGGCTCTCTCAGCCTCTCCTCATAGGCAAGATGCTCCAGGCCCTTCAGTATCTTGGTGGCCCTTCACTGGACTCTCTGCAGTATGGAAATTTGGAAATTAAAAAGTCAGTGTGGATTTAGGACACCATGTGGCAAATGAGGTTTGTGTACAAAGCCCTGAATTTGGAATCACAATTAATTGTATGCTAAAAGGAAAGTATATACTTAAAATTAAGCCTGTTCTTAAATGCTTTCCTGAATTGAGCCATACTTAAGAGGATAGAAGAAATATTACAATAGATGGAATATGAATATCATGTTGTAACTACTAAGAGCACCACTTTCATTTACACAAAGAAGAGGTTGGATCAAATTTGAATATGTAACATTAATGCTAACTTTTATTAACTTTTGAGGTCCTGTTGTTTTAGAATTAACTGTGTGCATTTGCAGGGACTGTTGCAGCCTTTGGCTTACTTGATTTGTGCCCTGGATGCATGTATACCCATGTAACATATAAATACTAACAAAAAAATTGTTGGGTTTTTTTGATTAGTAATTCTTATTTTATTAAGTGTCACTCCAGATACAGCCAGATGGATTTATTGGAATCTGCCATTTCCTATAATCTGAAGCATCCGACTGAAGCAACAAGTGACTGGGGAAGTGACTACTATTTAACAGGACTGTTAACTTGATAAATTTCCCAGTGACTGGTCTTCTGCTAGGAGAGTTGTGTTTTACAATAAAGTTACTGTCAGGAATGTGCCCAGGGACTTCATGACATGTAGAGATCACTGGCAGTATAAACTCACGTACAGGGGATTTTGCTAAAGCATAGGTTTAATACATGTAAAAAAGAACTAATATATATTCAAATAAATGTATGATCTCAATATTGACTATAATCTCCATGTTATGTTATGTGTGATTATTAGTTGAATGTGAAGGAATGTAAAAATGTATAAAGAAAAAATAAATTAACAGAGAAGAAAATAGTACAAATAAGAGTAATGACTTATAGTTACCATAGAAAAAGTGCTCTTTTTTAGCTACTTCACACTATTAGTAAGAATAACAGATACAGCAGATGTTTTCTCTCTGTTTCTCTGTGTTTGTATGTTCTAACTGAAACGGTGTTTGACTAGAGTTTGAGCACATGTGCATTTTGGAAATAGAAATCAAATTCTGGCATATCAGTGTCTCAGTAAAAAAGAAAAATGTTTTAGGGAAGTATGTATTGACTGTCTTTAAAACAAACCAAACAAATCCCAAAAATATATTTTGGGGGCAGTAATTCATCTGGAAATTGGATGAAAATATAAGCCACCATTCACTGCCCTACTAAAACTTTGGCAGCAAATGTGTAGCCTCAATGACAACAAAAGAGCCTAGGGGAGCATAAAAGAATACGATATTACCATTATCTTCAGAGAGTTACTTTCATGACCAAATGGTTGCAGAATTGGGCCCAAGATACTTGTCTCTTTCCCTTAAGACAATGTCAATGACAAGTTTGAATCATACTGGTTTCTAAAGCACATCTGCTCAGTGCAACACAATGAATGTAGCTATATGTCCATATATATCTATCATAATCAGCCCATAAAATTCATCCATTGATCTCCAAACTTGCTTACGTGGCTGCTATACTTCAGCTGTGGTGGTATTATTCACGCTTGCATGCTTCTGTCTTCTCTCATGCCCTGGCACAACTTTGTGAGGCCTTGCAGTGAAAGTGAGCCAAATGTTTTTGCTTGGAGGTAGTTTTCAGTCTTGTCAGAACTTGGCTGTTACTTACCATGAGCCCACAAGAATGCTACTGTTGACAGAAGGGAGAGGACAGGAGCGGATGGCTAGGGGATAGGACCAACCTCTTGAGTCTCAACCTGTTCTTAAGATGACCAGAGAGGTGCTTTAATTAATCTTGAATGAGAAAAGATACACTGAGGAGTACAAGAAATTGAAAACTATCAATTGCATATAAATCTACAAAATTTTAACCTGCTCAACTCTTCCTCTTGTGAGGAAAAATTGAGCTACAGCTTTTGATTTTGTTGTTTTCTAAAGGTTAAAAGGTTGGGGTTTTTGATTGTACAATTTAGCTTATCAATAAACTAATGCAGTCTTCAAATGTAAAGGTGATCTTCATTCAAGTTAGAATTTGCCTTGCATGTGTCTGTTGTGATTTATTATTTTAATACTTCAGGAGCAAATGCATTTTTTTAAACTAAGATTTCTGGTAAGACTTGCAGCTCACATTGACTCTCTTAACTCCTCGTTTCAGATATAAAATGCAATGTCTTAGTGACTGTCCTGTCACCCTTCATTTCCATGGATACATGCTTTGAATGCAAGTATAATTAGCGTGCTGCAGCCACAAGTAGTCTGTCCTCTGAAAGAAGTGAGAACATCGTAGGGTAGATGTGTTGTACTGTCACTTCTAACACGTTTAAACTGAGGCAATTTCTCTGAACTATGAGGTCAGACTAATAAAAGTGTTCGTTGTCTTGGGAATTTGGTGAGGCATCAGACAAGTTATCTAAACCCAGACAGACAGGCTTTATGTTTGCAACAATTGTAAATTGTTAAGTTGGTACCCTAGAGAAGATAGGATCAGTCTGACCTTCAGATTCCTCTCGTGTTCCTTCTGTCTGTTGCTGTTTAGTGTCTGACAGTTTATGGGAACTGCTTTCTATGAACACCTCTAGTGATGAAAGTCTGATGTTAGCATAACCTTTAACAGTCCTGAGCTAGGAGCATATACTTGCCCAATTAATGACTGTTTTATGATGGTCAAAACTATTTTCCCGCGTCTCACTTGCTAATAAAATTAGGTAAATTGAACATTAATTCTTATTTAGAGACTGAATGTCTTGCTATTATCACTAATGCATAAGTAAATATTCCTGCAGGGAAATGTAATCGGAGGGGTGTAAAACAATGGGAAGCAAGAAACTTCCCTGAGAAGGGAAAACAAAAGAAAACAACTTGGCTGAGCATGGGATAACTTTATAGCTGGCTGATGGGAAATAGTAGGGCTAGGATATGCCTGCAGTGCTGTCACGATTCAGAATTTATGAGACTTAATCGTGAGCTTACACCACTTGGAGCTGTTCTGCAAAGATCTCAGAAGAACTTACTGCCATAAAATGTCAACAGGGTGGTTCCCATGTGAGGATGTTCTGGCTAGAAGACCAAGGAAAGTCCTGAATAAAGCGCCCTCATCTTGGGTCAGGGCACAATCTGCATAGTCTAGGCAAGAGCCCAAATTATGAGATTGTAGACTAGGCTGGATAGTAATTGTTTCTCCATTCTGGGGCAGGGCATGGAGCAGAATGCAAAGCAGGATTCATGACAATAAAAACTCACAGGAGCATGAAAAAGACCCAAGTAGGAAAGTTATTGGAGTGAGGAGAAACCTGGGTTCAGCTCTCTGCAGTAGAATTACTTATCTGTTTTGGGGTTTTTTGGGTTTTTTTTTGGCTGAGAGCTGTTCAATATAAAGTCAGTACTCTCACAGATTGGAAACCAAGCCTCCCCCAGCAAGGAAGTATACCTGTCTACCAGTCCTGTTTTCCCCTTGGCTTACTGACTATGATCTCACAACTTTTACATTCCTGTCCATGTAGTGGTCTGCTTGTAACAAGATCTCTCAAGTCTACCTAGTTTCTTTTTATAGGTCCCTAATTCAGTTTATAGACCTGTCCCTTCACCTTAGGCCAGCCTATACTGGATTACTACAGTGGAGAAAACCTTTCAGAAAATAGTAAAAGGCCAGTCAGGAAGCTTCTGATTCTTATCTTTGGCATCTTTTTCTCTAGCATAAGGTCTGTTGCTTAAAACATTAGATAAACTCAAGCCTTTTGCTATTTTCAGTGCAAATGTTTGTAGCTTTTCTTGGAATTGCTGCTGTGTGTAGTGATTGCAACACAAATTTAAGTTGCTCTTGAAGAACTCCATCTGTCCTTTTTTATAAAACAGAAGATAGAATTTAGAAGCAGTAGAGAGAGATGAGGTTTCTGAAGCATTATTTCAGACTAGTTCAAGTCTCATTCAACTTACAGGAAAGACTAACATGGGCCCTTTCCTGTAGAACTGAGAGAAATCTGTCCTTTTAACTGAGCAAGTTATAAAAGATTTGCAAATGTTATTGTAGAATACTTAGTAAATCCACATCTAAACAGTGTTCACATTAATAAAATGTGTTAGTAAAGACATCCATAGTCATGGGAAGACTAATATCTATACATTTAAAGTACATATGCTCTGGTGATGTATGCTAGTATTCATTGTTCAAAGTTTAGAGCTATGCTAATTCCGGCTAGCTGATGAGCTGATGCTTCAGAGAGGCTAAAGCTTGAAACTGTAACCCCATAGTTGGCACTCAAGTTGTGGTTGCAACACCGTGCCTCTATGGAACAGAGTGTCTTTGTTACCGCTGTTTCCATTGCTCCTGTTAAATGGATAACCTTGAGTTTTTGATCCTTAAGTTCACTACGTGACTTTTCTTTTAAAAAGTGCTGGCTATGAAACTACAGGAATTATGAAAATATCCAACTATAAAAATACATTTTTTTATATTATTTAGTCTTTGCAGCTGTAGTGATCCTAGCTGGGAGACCATTGTACATCAAGGAGTTAGTAATCCCCGTAACAGTTAACCTGAAAAGGCACTGTGCTGTGCTGCACTGTGCTATGCTGCATGAATAGCTTAGTCTTCNACTATGCTCTTTTTTCTTCTAATGTTAGCACCAATAAATGGTATTTTAATCAATACCAACAGCATTATTATTTTCTTGTTTGTTTATTATTAACAAGATTTTACTTGTTAATAATACAAAGCGGCTTATCAGCTGTTTGGAATACCAAGGACTGACTTTGCTGTTTTCAAAGAAGCATATAGTGTTGGT
>VYZW01038680.1:3231-20855 GCA_013401315.1 Balaeniceps rex | reverse complement strand
CAAGCAAATTTAGTATGCAGTGGTCCCTTTATTTGATTGGGCTACATGTACCTTCTTAGGTAGCCTTTTGATTACAGACCAGCTCTCTTCATTAAACAAGCTGTTATTAAAATGCACAAACACACTGTAATTTTCAGTTCTTTCATATGTTTGTATTTTAAAGCAGTAATAGAATTTACAGCAATTGTATTGGGATTTGCCCAAGTTCCACAAACATGCTTAGTTACAAAATGTCCTAATCCAGCTGAAATCAGTTACAAACTCCTGTTACTTTTGTTGGGAAGAGGAGCATGCCCAGATTTTTTAGTCTACATTTTTTCTTTAAGCCATATAAAACTTTGTATGAGATTTTTTTTTTTATTTTGGGTTTTTTTTACTTAACCAATTGGGCCTTTTAAAATGCTGTCCTTAATAATATTGCTTATTACACTGCAGTGTTTTTCTTCTTTTCATGATGTGCAATGGACTGTTACAGGATAATTTTTTAAAATACTTTTGTATGACATTATCCCACTGACATTTTGCAGATTTGATGTAAATTGAAACAGAATATCCTGAAGGAAATGTATTCTTTAACAACCTATATAATCTCTTGTTGTTGCTCCCATATCCTTCCTTATATATTACTGATGGCCATCTTTGACAGTCATGCTCCTGATTCAACTGATGTAATGGTTGTTTCATTTATAACTTACAGGTAGTTTGTAAAGATCACTACAACTAGCAATTAAATTTTTAACTTTAAGTAGTGACATTTTTAGGAGTAAAATCTAAAGGTTCAAAAAAAAATCTGTGAGTGGAAGCTGTGTTAACTGTTGAAAGAACAAGATCTCCACATGATGTTTTTGATGGGATGAAACCAGTTAATGTCATAGACTTGTAGTTACTTTCATTAGTGGCCTGATGAAACACCTGAGTACCTTTTCTTTTCCATCTCTCTCAACCAGTTTAATTAAAGGAATATCTCATCCTAAAAGTTATACGTCTTTTAAATCTTTAGATCTCTGGGCTATAATACCGCAACTACTATGGATTTTCAGAAGAGAGAAGATTGAATGAAAATGCACCTCAGGGGTTTTAAAAGGAGACNTGGAACTGGAATAGCAGAACAGTTTGAATAAGCTATCTTTACTTTACAGATTTCTGGTAATTAGCCAAAGCGGAACAGCTGGCTAGTTGGAGTTGGGATGATGGAGCTGCATCCCTTGGAAAATGATACATTGTTTTATAAGATTTTAAGTTTCAGTATTCTGGCAAATAATGAATTTTTCTAATGCTTTGATTCTGAATGCTTTCTTCAAGACAGCATTTTTTTTGCTAGCTTGATCCACATCATCTTGAATGTGTGGAAAAACAGGTGATGTTAATTGGGAGTAAAATGACAACAAAACAAATTCAAACAGTCACTCAGTCAAGTGGCATCCTGAAGCAAAAGAGTGTGATTTGAATGGTTTGGGAACACCACCATAACTGAGACTAAATTACAGCCTGCTTAATATGAGGTCTGTGAATACTAGACATATGAAACATTTTTATGTCTAAGGTTGAGCAGAATGAAAACCTGTCATCCAGGAGCAGCCTTGTTGTATATATGGCACCGTAGAATGACAATAAAAGTGTGATTAGGAAGAGAAGGGAGAAGAATTTGGGATTCAGGATGGAGGATTACTTAAGGGCATGTGAACTAGGAAAATGACGATTGAAGGACATATGGTAGAGAAGGAAAAGGATTACGGGGCCTGGAACGCTGGAGGTCACAGATTACTGAAATATAAATTATGAATCCTTGCACATGTTCTGCTTATACTTTAGCCAGAGGAATTCCATGGAGATCTGCCTATTACTAAGGGATTGCTGTCTTAACAGAACAGTCATTTCTGCTGAACTAGAAAGGAAGTGTGTAGTCTGCTAGCTATGTATAGGTGATGCAAACGTTATCATGCAATAACACATGGACACATGTCACCCTGGAGTGTTAAAATCATTTCAGAGTCGCAGTGAAGAAAATCCTTCCAATTACAATTTTAAATCTCTATATGTGTATGCTCACAGACACACACAGAAGCAAACTGTAGGTAAAATGCAATTGTTGCAAAATTGCTAGTTAATAGTATTTTTTTTTAGCTACTCCAGAGATTTGGAATATTTAGTGAGTGCTGATAATAAATCAATGTATATCACATTTATATGTAGTATAGTACAGATATAGTGTCTTTCTCCTCACTTTCCTTTTTTAAAGAGATTAGTGGATTAACAGAATGCTAAGGAAAAAATAGGGTATAAGCATGCACTGTGAAATCTTCCCTTCACACACTGACAGTTTAGTTTTGCAGTACCTTTTGTTTGTATCAACCAGAGGCTCATCAGAATGAATACTACGGTGTGGTGGTTCACCGTAGAAGGCAAATTCAGACTGCAGACCATGAAATTTATGTTGGTGTGCAGTTCCCTCAAGGTCTCAAGAGGTTAGATTAATGTACTAGGGTAATGCATTCTGTAAGCTCAATTCTAATTTAAGCATGGTATCTAAAGGCCATGAAAAGAGTGCAGGGACCTGCCCTGTCTGCTAGTAAATGTGTCCTGAGTGCATTCTATCAGTGTACCATTGGGAAAGACAGACTAGAATTCTTCATGGCACCAGTAACAAAGTTATTAGCCACCAAAACCTGTTTTACTGCTATAAACGTCAGTGTAGCAAAGCATGTTAGCAGCACCTTCATGGCTCAATGTTAAGCTTATGTGCTTTGCAGCATTTGGCAAGAATCAAAGACAGACTGTACTTCAGTACATCTTTTTGGTATCTGTGTACTAGCAACTGACTTCATACGTGGCAGAGGAGAGTGTAAGTAACCTGGGTATTAACGTGTACCACTTTAAATACAGTTTTTATTGGGACGTGTAACACCACCACCACCAATAATAATTTATTAGTTATTGTTTATTATTATTATTATATTTCTTGACTATACTTTTCAGCACCAGATACCCCTAATAGAAAAAAGCATTGCAGTGGATTCAGCAACAAAAATGTAATGCTAAAGGCTCAATTTTCAGGATTTACTTTGCTTCTAATTCCTAGGATTTCACAGTTTTCACAGGATATTATGATAGTCTTTTATAAGAGCAGGAACTCTAGTTTCCAGTTATAATCTACACAATTATTAATGTTTACCAAATATAAGATATAAATTTATAGGAATACGTTGGAGATTAAACTAGAGACTAGCTTTTAGGCATCTGGGCCTAATATTAAGCATTTTAAGCTGAGAAAATAGTACCAGAAGTTCCAGTCAGCAAGTTCTTATATCCATTATGATTTTATTGCTTACTGTTGTTCTTAAAATGTTAAGGGACATGTGCAGTGCATAAAGCTGAGCCTGGGAGTGTAAAATGCTCTTTTCTCTGTGACTTTTTGTAAGGAGCTGAGGTATGTTTCACTTCTGAGGCTGAGAAGGAATTTTCTGATCTTTCAGCAGAGTAAAACAAATCCTTATTTTCATAGCTTCCATCTTCTCTTATGTTTTTGCAGCTTGCTTAAAAAACTTTCTCAGTGTTGCTAAGATTAATACGTATTCTGAGAATCTCCCCAAATCATATTTTACCTCCTACTTTGGTCTGTTTTGGATTTGTCTTTGAGATGTTTCTTCTACACAAGTTACTTGTCAGTCTGTTAAACATTAGTGTGTTAAACATTCACATTAAATATTCACGTCCACATTGGGCTGTGATTTTTTTAATTCCCGCCCTCCCAGGAGCTGGAATACACTTTTCATGTCATTTGTGTATAAAGTGGGAGTAGTAGTCTGGAGTTGTTACAAAGCCTGTAAGAGTACCTCTTCTCTCTTAGATAACTGAGGATCTGAACCAGCATTTACATTTGACAAACTGCCCAGCTTTTGGATCCTGAACATTCTCTTCTTAAGGTGCTACTAAGACCCGTGCTAGCATTCCTATAATGGAAGCAGACGCTGAGCTGGGTTAACATTGAGTAGCCTTTCTTTTGAACAGCATGTTGTTTAGACTGTAGAAAGCATTGTAGAAATGTTCCTACAGGTTTTATCTTTTGTGATCACCTCTTCACTAATTCCACATACCTTATGGCTCATCCACATCTAATGATTCTTATATATGGGTTTTATTCCTATAATCATTTCAGTCTAGACTGAGCATTCAGGACTGTTATTTATGACATTGTGTTCGTGAATTTACATCCAGGATTATATTCTTCAGCTGTTTTGGTTCTAAATTGATATACGAACAGCAATAGAAAACATGTTCCTAATTGCATCACAAACTGGGAAATCTGCAAACCAGTTATAATAGACTGAGTCTTATACATTGAGCACATCATGTATTTTGCTATTGAAATGGAGGGGGGAATCTGAGCCAGCTCTGTGTGCTTTAGAAAGTAACTCGACACCTGCTTCTTAAGGAACAGGTTGTTTCATAGAAAGACTTTTCTCATAATGCACAGTGCTCTGTATAGAGGATTAGGGATGCATGTCTGCAGAATATCATTGCAAGTTAGCCTGTGTACAGGTTAAAAAGGCACCATATATCAGTTTTTTCAGATATCTAGCTAATGTGAAGCTTTTCAGACTTAATCCTCTTACATTCAAAATCATTCAAACAATTTTCAGATCACCATTCAAATCGTATTTTTTTATTGTAGCACCTAATAATTAGATGTATGGAGACGTTATTTTCTACGTCAGTGTAACAATATCTCATTAACTGTGTATGTTGGAAATGCCGACAAGTTCCTTTTAGGAACAAAAACCTTTAACTAATGTTGGATTACTTAATTATTAACAGTCTTATTACCTAGGAATAGAACCTGGCTCAATGGATGCAGACCAACTTGGCATAACATGTGCCTTTAGGCGTCTATAGAGACAGAAAACATCAGTAGTCACAGTCCCCTTCTTTTGTCTAAGAACACATTTGGCTTTGTTTAAACTCAAGCTTTTTATTCCAGAGGATTTTTTTATGAAGACAAAATAGAGAATATAGTGGAAGTCTGTTTTTTATTAATAAGTGGAAAAAACTTGGAACAAAGGGTCACTTTGACCATTTCTAAGCAACTGTAAGGGATTTATTTGCTCAAATAAATTCTTAAATTAAATCTGCCTGTGTTATCGTTTTGTGAATATATTCACTGTTCCAGATACACAGAGCCATTGTTAACACCGGTAAGACTGCAGAGCACATCCTACAGTAAATGGCAGTAGTCTCAGAAACGCAGGCAAAATAAATGGAAATGTGGCTGCCTATTAAAATACTGGATCTAATTAACATAATCTTACAAACTCCACTTGTAACTGCGTATCTAATGGTTCAAAAACAACCATGGAGAACTGGTGCTTTGTTCATTATACGAGACAGTGTGCTGTACATAGACTGCTTTCAGAAAGGCAGGCATTCATAATAATGCATCTTATGTACAGTGTTACATAGACATAAATTTTAACCTCTGTTAAAGCAGTAATAGCCATGAGTCACCAAATCTCCATCTGAATAGTTTTCTTCATATCATTCTTTTTTCTTTTTTTTTAAAAGAATATCTCTATAAGGTGTGTGTATCTATGCAGAGAATAGCCAGCGAATTAGCAAGTGTCTAATGATACGGCTTTTTAATCTTATCTGTGAGTCACTCATCTTCTGGACAAATCTGTTGTTTGCCTAACATTGTAATCAGTCTAAAGCATAACCAATTATTTTTGTATTCAAATATCATACCATCTACTAGTAGCCAAGTGCAAAAATTGGTCATGCAATTGGGCAGTTAGACTTTCACACAAAATTGTGTGTGCATGGTTCAAAAAATGACCTTTGTAAAGGGAAAATAAAACATTTTCTAGCTTTTGGAAATGCTTTAAACTATCAACATACTTGTGATATGTTAAGTTGTCCACACTGATGTAGTGTAATTTACCAGATATTGCTCTGCATACACGATCTATTGGTATTTCAGCAATGTTTGGGTAAAACAACACTTCAAATAATTGTGGAGGGTATTCTTTTAAGAGAAAATGTTTTACTAATGTTAAATACGCTTGAATTTCTGATATGTTGTTCTTTGAGAAAAAATAATTAGTCACTCTTTATGTAATCATCCTGCTGTCAGGGCACGGTTTGCCTTGGCGAGGTGGGCAGCAAGCGCCGTGACTTGGCTGGCAGGGCAGGGGCCTCGTGGGCCAGAGCCTGTCCCATGGAGCCCAGGCAAGGCTGGCAGGGGCGGCCTGGGGACCGGGAGTGAGCCCAGGCTGTTGGCAAGTCTGCGGGTGAGGAGGCGGGGCTGGCGTCAGGCCGGTAACATGGCTTGGCGGGTCAGGGTCTGGTGGGGTGAGCAGGGTAAAACAGCTCCATGATCTCGGGGCAGGCCGGTGGTGACCAGAAAGTGCAAGGCCAGCCAGGTGGCTGGCATGTGGCTCACTGTCGGGGCGGCTCATGGTCTGGGCTGGGTGCCCGGCACAGGCACGGCTGCGATGCAGCAGGAGCTGTGGCTCAGGCCGGGCTCCCATGGGAAGGGGGATTGGCCCTGGCTGAGGCCTTTCTGCAGTGCTGCCCTGGAGCCTCTCTCCAGAGTCAGCAAATGGAGGGCAGCAGCCCTCCGCTGCGCCATGCTGAGGCCAGGCCGCCAAGCCTGGGGGCAAGGCAGAGAGTGTTTGCAGGGCCATGGCACCTGCACTTGCTCTTAGTCATGTGTGTCCAAAAACCTATGCCTAAGACATAGACCTGAATGAGGACAGAAAACGCCTTGCTCTGTTTCCAGTTTTTCAGTCTCTTTTTAATTAAGAAAAAGAATGGGTTTATTTCAGATACGAAATGCGGGGGTGGGGTGGGGAGAACCACAGGAAACGTGTTGCAACAGCTTGCCAATAAAGATAATTAATATAATAATGACATCCAAAGACTTGTTAAGGAGACTGAGTACAATTTTACTAATTCCCCAAGCTATGCAGGGAGATTTTCTGGATGCTTTTCTGTTTTCTCTTGTAAGCAGCTATTCATAGCTGGGTGCAGTTTCCAGGCCAGATTCTCACGGGCTGGAGGGCTGAGGCTGGAGTTTCCAAAAGCCATGCATTAAATTACTAGAGACAATTTTTCCAGAGGCTTCGTGCTACTTTGTAAGAATGTACTTTATAGATTTGTGTCCCCTTTTCCCCCAGAATAAAGGACCTTGGGGGTGAATATTTGTATATTCTATTGAAAAGCAAAGGTCGAGAGACAGTAGTTTGTTGAATGAAATCAGGATGTCTGGCTTGCAATTTTTAGAAATTACTGTAATTTCCTAAAGTTATTCAAAGAAGCGGAACTTCATGTGTATATTTCTGTCAGTAGATTACAGCAAGGAATAGCACCCTCATGTCATTTCTCTGGTTTTGAACTGACCGACACTACAAAGTTCTTATTCAAATACTTCTACTCAAATAGAAGGGAAAACATAATTTGTAATGCTACTTCTGGTACTCCGTTTACACCTGTAAGAAATTTTGACTTTGCTAAATAACTTGTAACTTGGAGGTACTGTATAGACTGTAATAGTTATTTTCTAGTGGATAATTGTTAGTATAAAAAAATAATAGGCAGTAAGAGCCAATTTTAAATCACTATTTGATCTTAGTTCTTAAGGGAACATCTGTGAAAATCTATGAATTGTCTCCATTTTGAAGTAATTAATTGCATAGGACCAAGCTTCCATCTCACGGAAAATTACAGTCATTATCAAAGGTCAGAGTCCACTGGAGTGCTAAATATTTAGTGGAATAAATTTTGTTAGTCCTAAAAATGTATTATAGAGGAGTATTAATAGTCTAATTTCCCCTTAGCAATCAATTACAACTTGTTCTAGAGCTGAAGGTTATCTTGCTTATTTTATGCCTTCCCTTTGATTTCAGTATCGGGCTCATTTAGTTTGTAGTAATAGTGATGGGGTTTTTGTTGTTGTTGTCCAAAAAACCAGAAGATTATTTTCAAATTTCTATGTTCACCTGCAGGAACACAGTTCCTCCTAAAAGTGTGGTCCTAGTTGTAAAAGTGAACTTACCAGTTGCTGAACATGCTCAACAGGCACGTTGCCAAAGGGCTGCTGAACTGAGAGAGTAGTACACCTGTACTACACCAGGAACAGGGTAGTACACACCAGGAATGGAGTCTCCAAGACATGAAGAGCCAAAAAAGGGAGGTAAAACTGAGGTAACTGTATACAAAATTTGGACGCCTGAAATGTTGTTTTCAAGACACAAGCTTCATTTTAAAATGGTTAAAAAAAAGGGAAAAAAAAAGAAGAAAGGATAGAACCTTATCTTACTGTTTTGCCTTCTGAGAACTGGATAAGTAGTCATGGCTGAAAAAATAAACATTAGTTACGTTTGGAATTAGGGAACAACATGAGACACATGATAGCCACGTACATTTTATGTTGGACATTTTAACAACATGTTACATTAAGATTTTTGATGTCTTAATTTTCACAGACAATGTTAGCTCACTAGACAGATTCAGCTAACCAAAACCAGGCAACCATTGGCCATTCTTAGTTTCAATCAGCAGCCATTAGAAAAGGCCTGGTGTACAGAGGAGGACAGATCTTCAATACTATGCATTTCTGTTAAGGCTCTCATTACTGCAGTTTCAAGATGGCTTTTGTGAATTCGGCACTGGTTTATTCAGAAGATTGTGGGTCTGACCGTTCCCTTGTTTGCAAGTTATTGAATGCATTTTTACAAATAAAATAGTGGCAAATAGATGATGTACACAAAGCCCAGAATAATCCAGCTTTTGTTTCCTCCACGTGGCATTTTTGTATATGAAAAATGTGTATAATTGTACTTCCTTTCCCAGTAGAAACAGTGCAGTGGTTTAATTATTAATAGTAAATGCTGATAGATAATACTCTCCTTCTGAGGTTATGAAAGTGTTATTTTAATGTTATTTTAATGATTTATAGAAAAGGTCTCAGATGCCATGGTATCTGCATGCAGCATTTTACAGCATACGATAAAACTCAAAAAGGTTGCAATGATATGTAATGGTATAAAGCATTTGGGGCTGGAGACTAAGCTAGGAGAAAAAAATCATTGGCTAGTGTCTGTTGTCGTAGATCAACTGGAGTAAAGCAGCCTAGAAACGGAAACCTCTGGCATTTTCTGATCCTGGGCAGGAAGCATCTGATTCTTATTTCAAAAGAAATCATCAAAGACTATATTTTAGATGCTTTTTTTCCTAAAGCATGAGAGTATGCTTCAAGACCAAGCACCCTTCCTAGCTGGATTAATAAGTAAAAATGTTGGGAAAAGGAGATATTTAACAAAACGGTTACATCAAACATAACTGTATGATAACAGCTTGCTTTTCTCTAGAGTTCACCTAGTCTTCTGGGCCTAATCTCACTTTGACAAAATGTCTCCATGAATCGCAGAATAGTTGAGGTTGCAGAGAATTACTCTTCCCACACACTTTGCTCCATTTCAGAAGCATCTTGCTAGCTGTGTCTTTGCTTGGAAATTCCACGGAACTTGTGGCTGCAATAGTCCCAGAACAAGAATAAGAAATGGAAGCTGACAGACAAAAGAACAGACATTATTTAATCTCTAAAGAAGAATTTGGGGGAACAGCTAATAAGCATATTGAAATGGAAGCCTCAATGAAGCTGTGTAGGTGATCCAAATTGCTGGTAAACTTATTGTTTGATGTTTAGAGAAATGTAAAACCTCCACTAGCTATTAGTATTCTTGATCGCATGGCAGAATTGCAGTTTAGTGATCAATTAAGTTGTAGTATATTAACTGTATACATTTTCAATCCCCTTTCTGTGGGTAGTCGTTTCACCACTGGTGTATTACAAAATCTGCCTAATAGCCTATGTTATCACTAGTATCAGAAGAATGTTAAGTGCGGACCTTTGACATTTGATCATATTATGCTGGTCAAACAGATTTTGATGTTTTGTCTAATCTTAAGTGAACATGGACAACATGTTCAGTCACCACCTCAGGAAAAAACATTGCACAATTCTTGGACAAACTGATAGTCAGCTGGGTGTATGATGTGTTGTCATTCACTTTGTCTTGTGGCTATGACATGGAGAACATCATGCTTCTTCAGACACATGACTAATTAGGACAATGCAATAACATCAATTTTAAAGTTTTGGATTCTTAGAGCCTAATTTAGTGCTTGGTTTTCTTACCACGGTGGAAAAAAAGGTCAGCCTTCTCCATTGGACTGTCACTGAGCTCAGGATTCCCAGGCAATTCTCTTTATGGTATGTAGATATGTAGTGCTTATGGCCTGGAGTGCTTGGGAAGCAAAGGAGTCTGTATGATGGGTAAAACTGGTGCAGAAGTACATAGTACCTTGGTCTTCTTGAAACCTCCTGTACTGGCAAGGTTTTGGTAGTGGGGGGGGGCTACAGGGGTGGCTTCTGCGAGAAGCTGCTAGAAGCTTTCCCTATGTCCGATAGAGCGAATGCTAGCTGGCTCCAAGACGGACCGGCCGCTGGCCAAGGCTGAGCCAATCAGCGATGGTGGTACTGCCTCTTGTGATAATGTATTTTAGAAGGAGGGAAAAAAAAAACAATGGGACACAAACTGCAGCTGGAGTAAGGAGAGACAATATGTGAGAGGAACAACTCTGCAGACACCAAGGTCCGTGAAGAAGGAGGGGGAGGATGTGCTCCAGGCACCAGAACAGAGATTCCCCTGGAGCCCACGGTGAAGACGATGGTGAGGCAGGCTGTCCCTGCAGCCCATGGAGCTCCACGGTGGAGCAGATATCCACCTGCAGCCTGTGGAGGACCCCATGCTGGAACAGGTGGATATGCCTGAAGGAGGCTGTGACCCCATGGGAAGCCCACGCTGGAGCAGGTTTGCTGGCAGGACTTGTGACCCCATGGGGGACCCACACTGGCGCAGTCTGTTCCTGAAGGACTGCACCCTGAGGAAGGGACCCACGCTGGAGCAATTTGTGAAGAACTGCAGCCCATGGGAAGGACCCACGTTGGAGAAGTTCATGGAGGGCTGTCTTCTGTAGGAGGGACCCCATGCTGGAGCAGGGGAAGAGTGTGAGGAGTCCTTCCCTTGAGGAGGAAGGAGTGGCAGAGACAACGTGTGATGGACTGACCACAATCCCCATTCCCTGTTCCCCTGCGCCGCACAGGGAAAGGAGGTAGAGAAAATGAGGAGTAAAGTTGAGCCCAGGAAGAAGGGAGGGGTGGGGGGAAGGTGTTTTAAGATTTGTTTTATTTCTCATTACCCTACTAAAGTTTTGATTGGTAATAAATTAAACTGATTTTTTTTCCCCCAAGTTGAGTCTGTTTTGCCCGTGACACTAATTGCTGAGTGATCTCCCTGTCCTTACCTCAACCCATGAGCTTTTCTGTTATATTTTCTCTCCCTGTCCAGTTGAGAAGGGGAGTGATAGAGCAGCTTTGGTGGGCACTTGGCATCCAGCCAGGGTCAAACTGCCACAGTCCTTTTGGCGCCCAATGTGAGGCATGAGCAATTCGAGATGACAATAGTAATTGGGAGAGGTAACAGGCAAAACATGGACTGAACAATCTTAGAGAATGGAATGATCATGGGGAATTTTTTCTTTTTATTTTTTTGTTTGTTTTGGTTTTTTGTTGATGTGAGTGAAGTTCGTGAGCAGTGCTGGATGCCCGCAGCTCCGTTGTAGTCACTGGCAGTCATTTTTGAAACTCAGACTGAATGTGGATGGAAAACTGTGACTTGCATGTGAAGATTTGTGTCCCTGCGACTGTGTAAAGAAAAAGACACTTAATGATGAGGTGACCTGTATGTCTCATCTGCCACCTCCTCTTCCCTCTTCACCCCTCAATTTTTTGCAAGCCATGAGCCAGTATTAGTAGTATAAAGGCAGTACTGGATTCAAATATCATTTGGGTTTCAACACTTTGCCTAGTTCGTGAGTGTGCCGTGCCTGACCATTGCCTCCCTAGTTAGCCTCTTGAACATTCTGAGTGGTGGCTGTCTGCAGACAAATAACCCGAGCATAGTGGTCAGCCAGTGATAACAATGTAATTCCAAAACACCCATTGCATATGCTTTTGCCTTTCTAGAAGAACAGGGACTGTAGTGGAAAGCTGATGGAGAACTACAGGAGGAAAGGAATGTGTGGACATGGAAATGAATTGGAAGAATTGTGTGGGAGTGGTTAGAGAATGTAGAAGACAGACCATTTCCTACTAGTGTCATTTGTTCTGCTGTTGAACCACAACTTTTTTTTCCATGTGTTAATCTTTCTGAAAATTCCAGAGAGGGAATGAATTCATACTAGTCTGATGCAGTAGCAAGTATATAGCACCACAAAGAGTTGTTCCCTTGGGTGTGTAGCTTATTGGAGGATTTATTGCACTGTACATTGATAATAATTTCCCTGTTCTGGTTGCTATTTGTTACTCCAGTTCCTCTTTTGTGAGTTGATCAAAAACCTGTTGCAAAAAGTTTTGCTTTGAAATCTGGATGATTGTCATATGATAGAGCAAATGGTTTTTCATTACTGTTAATAACTTTCCTCTTGCATTACCATTACCAATGCAATCCAAGCCACCAGTTAGATCTTTTTGAAGCTTTGCATTCTGGGAATTTCTAATAAGATGAATGATAAGAGTACTTTTGGCATCTGGCAGAAAAAAGCTAACTTCTGTGTAGTAGCATAATAAGAAATTTTTGGTTAAAACATTTGAAGGAAGGAAAAATTATTTTTTCGTAATGGAAAGAAAGAACTTACTGGTCTGGCTGTATGTGACTTATTAAATATTGGAGTAGAGACTGGATTCTTGGTTGATCCACTATGAGCTACCCGATCGTATACATAATTGTGTTCTTTCTGACAGTAACTCTTACAGCTCCATGGAGTATCTTTCTGTTCATGCATAAGAGAATGTCTTCCAGCCTACTGTTCTGCAGTGTGGGTCTGAATTTAGATCTCTTGCACCTTGAGTTGGAGCAGTCTATTTGTTTCTGTGTTTTTAAGGAAAGAATGCCTTGTTTGTTTTTTCATACAAACTCCAGGGAAGGATACAGGGCTATGGATTTTGCCCAGAATTAGGTACCCAAGTACCTAAGAGAACTGAGCCAAAGATGCACTTATTTATTCAGTGTTTTTCTACTGGCAAGTTAATCATCCCCTGCCTCAGCGTGCTAGATTCCACTATCCTGTTTTGATAGACTTCTATTTCGCTGTTGTTAATGGCCTAAGTGACACAGAGCTGTGGATTCCACTGTAAGAACCCAGAGTCCCTCTTTAGCCCTGACTTTAATCACTCAATGTTGCCATTTCTTAAGTTATTTTTTTGTCCCCAATAGCTTCTACTTGTACCATTTTGTTCAATGTAAATTAATGTTTCAAATGTGAAGGCAAATATTTTGATTAGTTTTTTAATATTTACTTTATTAATTTGTAATGCTCAAGGTACCAGAGCTCATATGCATGTGTGGGCACATGAAGAAGCAACCAAGGGGATCTCTCCTGCTGTGCAAGGTTTCCAACAAACATGACATACGTAATCTAGCCTGTGATTTAATAAAGGATCAAGACATTAAAACTCTAGTACAATTATTTAATGCAGTGATATTGCTATACTCACATTTCAATGTATGGCATCCATTCACTGAGACCTTTATGCTGAATTCTCAACTTCTAAAAGATGAACACATTTAATTGTTCTTCTGGAAAAAACAAATCTGTCTGCATGAATGGCTAATAGGAAATAAAAAAAAAAAAAACAAACCATGACCCAAAGTCAGAAAAGTTTGTCTTCCTTGGGATTTAAAAATAGAACTCAGGGTGAGTTGTATTCATCCCCTCATCAGTGTTTCGGGCTGAAGGAGCAACAAACAGAAAGACTCATACTGTCTTAAGATTGCCTAAAAAAAATCTTTAAGTAAAATTAAATCGACTGCTACTAAACAGTAGTATGTCTCAAACATTTGTTTGGATTCTTTGAAAAATTAGACTGTAAACCTTGCAAAGTTTAGGCTTTCATATATGTTCAAGAAGTTTCTGCTTCTGAAAGGGATAGACGAATTGTGCAAGAACTTGTGTTATTTTGTTGTTTCCTACTCCTACCCAGAACAGAAGGGCAGAAGCAACAAAATCTTCATATGATTTTTTAGAGAAACATCAGCTGGAGTGAATCTCATTCAGTCCTAATACATCCCGAGCATTTATTAGCAGCATAACTTGTTGGCTTGTGCACTTGTATCTTTGAGCATTGAATTAGCAGATTGTGTACACTTGCCCTAAAGGAGGCATTAGTATTGCTGAGGCATGTTATAGGAATACTTTTAATTACTCGAACATACCTATTTACTCCAGTAGAGGGAAGCAGCACATACACATACCGCTCCAATACCTTTCTAATAAAAATACTGTTCTCTTAAAAAGCCGCACCTATTCCAGCCACAGGCACATGTTATTGTTGACCCAACACCAAGGAAGAAACCTGAAGAAACTAAGTTATTAAAGTAGAAATAGCATTTTATTAGAGTTGGGTAATATATTGCTGGCCAAATACCATGTTAGTTAGTGTACATCTGTGTTTAGCACTGTCTGTTAGGGGTCTTCTGTTACTGTACTGTAATGAGATTTATTGAAGCAGCCTTTGACAGAGGTGCAAACTTGAGTAGGAGCACAGTAGAATCATAGTCACTTGGCTTCTCTGCTTTTCTTTCTTATTTGCCTAAGGACAGCAGGAAGTCTTGGGAGGTAGTTAAGTATGAGAGTTCAGCCAATGGTTAATATTTTACAAAAGATCAATCTACATCCTCATATTATTTTTACCTTTGTTTACTGATACTGGTTATACTAAATATCTCATTTGGTAAACATTAGAACATTGCTGTTAAGTTCTGTAATAACAAAATGGGCTGTGACTTCGTATCACAGGCATCATTTGTGAACTATAATATGACATTATTCTTCTTTGTCATTGTGTACTGCACCATGACAGGGTTGACTTAAAAACATTATTTGTGTTGTCCCTGCATGTAGTTCAGCCCTGTCTGTAAAATTATTGTAGGAATGCATATACAAGTGTATGTGTTTCACATTACGGAATTTTACAATTGATGGTTTAATCATATTGCACAGAGCATGGAAATTTCATTCTGGTCAAGATCACCGTATGGGGATTCTGTTCCTTTGTGGCTAAAAGGAGAGGCTGCTAGTTTGTTTTTTTTTTTTATTAATGGCTTCAGGCTTTTGGATTCACACACTAACTGCAATGCCTTGTACTTCCTTCCACTATGCAGGCATTACAGTATCTAAACTAACAACGCTAAGACTTTCTAGTGCTAACTCTTCTGTTCTGCACTTTTGTGCTATGTAGAAATATGAAATGTACATTTTATTAAGAAAAAAATTTAGTAAATTATCACTACTTCTACAGATAAATGTTCCACTTGACAAGAATGAAAATTTGATATACAGCAGACAGTTTACATTTTAGACTTAAACATGTCAGAGTAAATCTTGTTTTTCCTACTTGCATGACTTGTACTTTGGGGGAGCTAGTCACGTGTATAAAGGAAGAAAGATTTGACCAGCTGTGACATGTAAAGACTATTTTCTTCCACAGTAGCACAGGCTACAAAAGCACAATCATTACTGACAGTGTGATACCTTATCCTCAGTTAGCAAATCATCAGTAATTTTTTCTGTTGTATTGACTTCCCTAAGATTATTTTACAAATGGTATTCAGGTGAAGACATTTCCCTTTCTGCTTGTACATTGTAGGTTAATACAAGCTGATAAGAGTCATTCCTCTTCATTCATACTATCAGACTGGCTTGGAGTAGGTGGGCATGGCACTGAGTGATATCTTTTTATTCACAGAAAGGCCTGCCTACTTTGTGAATTTCCACTCTGATTGGAGAAGTCCGTGACACTCAGCTTCATTTTAAAATCTATTTAAATAGTATTTTTGTGTATCTGTGCTTGCTGGGGAAAGTGTGCTAGCAACACAGTTAATATCTCACACAGCTTGCTAAAGTGATCCAGGTACAGTAACATGGATAGAGATGAAGAAAACTACTATGGAAAACACGGTAATTTACTTGCTTTCTTATGACAATTCATAAGCACCTGATCTAAATCTCATTTATTTCAACTGGATTGTTTCAATTGACTTTAATGGACTTGGATCCATCCCCAAGTGGTTTTCTATAACTTCTTCAATTACTAGCAATATCCTATTTTTTTTTCCAGCATGACATTTGCAAGTTGATTTAAATTGCAGATCAAAGTTAAACTTTATATATATATTGTTGATTTTTATTTTAGATAAGTTATTTAGATTTGTTTTTAAAAAATTATTACAGTAATAAAGTGCAACAATTAAACTAGGTCTTAGCTGGCTGTAACCAGACAATTACAGCAATGTGGGGCTAGATGGACTTAAAGAGATCCATTTGGCTGTCTCTGTGCTGCAACGTGGGACATTTTCGTATTCTNCAAAATATAAGTGTGTGGCTTCCCTACTGAAAGTCTGTTGTGTTTTTGAAAATCTAGCTTGTCACCATATCAAGATCAGAAATCACTCCTTTCTATCTGGAAGGTAAACAATGCATAATGTGTGAGAAAAGATAAAAACAAACNTATTTCTTGTAATGATATTATAATTCAACGTACAAAAGTTTCCTGTTATAAGGCAGCCTGTGAAATAGATCTGTCTCATCTGCAGAGTGAATATCATCTCAGTTTTTAATCCTAGCAAAAAAATGACAGTTGTTATCCCACACCACTTCTTTCTTCCTTAGGCCTACCAAACTTCTAAAGCTAGGAATTTGCTTTCTAAATATGTTTGCACTTTTATAGCTAAGGAATGAGTTTGTTTTTACCAGGAGCTATGTAAATACTAATAACATAAATAATTCCCACCTCATCCCCAAAGAATTTTCTCAATTTTTAAAGAATGGTAGTAATTAAGTAGGGAATTTGATACCTAATTTGGAAAAACAAGAATGGAACAAACAGCATTTTTCTTTTTTCTGTTGTTCCATGAAACTATGGTCACAGTTGCTGTGTCATATGTTTTGGTAAGGAATATTCCAGTGATGCTACAGAGTACTTGTGTCAGTGAATTTTAGTGTATTTTTAACTTAGAATATAGTTGCTTTTTCCTATGTAAACTGCCATATTCTGTAATGGATTTATATCAAGAGCTAAGTGACAGAGGAAGACAGTTTGAGCAGTGTTGCACTGCACTGTGCCATGATAAGCATACTGACTGCTGGCAGTGACGAACAGTTCTTGGAAGGAGTTTGCAGGACTGCAATAATTTTACTGCTGTTAATGACTGTTACTATGTCACGGCATCCCTCCGCTTGCCTGCTGGAAATGAAAGTCCCCATTTGAATCAGAGCTTGTTTTCTGGAGTGCTTTGTCTGGTTTTATTTTCTTGCCTATTAATTAGTGGATATTAGTTTTCATTGTAGCAGTATTGTGGAGTTCTCCTCCTACACTTGAATATGCTCCATAAATACATGTATCTTTTGACACGCATTTTCTTTGTTCCATTTCAGAAGCACACAGGTATGACATAAATAACAAAACTTGAGCTATTTACAATGCTGGACACTCTGTTAATAATGAC
>VYZW01038679.1:44161-64624 GCA_013401315.1 Balaeniceps rex | reverse complement strand
TCTTAGGGCCTCTGGCTGATGGTTCAGAAGAGAAGGGTCTTCCAGAGGTCTTTTATCATATTTGTCAACCCCGTGCATGTGTCTTAGATACCCTAAGGCATCTCACATTGCACTAGCTATCCATGCTGAAGCAATGAAATTAAGTCCCAAATCTGTTGCCTATAATGGCAATATATATACCAGGATGTGGAGATCTATGTTTAGTTCTCTTAATTTAAAACTGAAACCTATGCAATTTTTCTATGATACTGTGTAGATAGACTGCAAATAAATTTAGCTTACGCTGCAAGGTTATGATCTTCTGTTATCAGGGATTCATGTGTGTGTTATGTATTCTGTGTGTGGTCATCTGTTCACCAGATGAATCAAGGACATCCTGACTTCTGAACTGCGGCAGCTCATTTTGAGAGAGCAGGTTCTGTAGTCTGGAACCAAAACAGTTCTTACCCTGCGTGGATCTGGCACAGGGAAGGATTTGCAACCGTTTCCAGTAGACGGAAGACACATGCACTGATTTCCACCCCCTCACACCTCCCCACATATACTTGGAAGCTGAGGGCTATGAATGATACTGCCACGTTGAAAGTAATTGAACAATTCTGACTTGGAGTTGAAACTTGTATGTAGCTAAATGAGACAGCAAAATGATGTTGGCTAAATGACATAGTCATTTATTGAGTCACTGAAGTATTCTCACGTTATCATCTGTGGGTCTTGGAGTTGCTTGATACTATCTTTATTAAAAGAGGGAGAAATCATTCATAATGTTTATGATTTGTTTTGTTTTCTGACTCTTGGACCCTCAGATTCTGAGATCTATAAGTGTGACTAAAAGAAAGTATTACCTACAGAAAAGCAAAGTATCACTTATAATACCAAAAAGTTACCTTTCAAAAAATCAAGGCTAGCCAAGGCATGGTTCAGCTAGGGATTTTCCCAGCTCTAGAGTTTCTGCACGTATAAGGAACTTATTGATTTAGGGTTATTCTAAGTTTAATTAAAGTTCTGTTTTCTTCTTTCCTCTGGCCAAAATTCTGTGTCTTTAAAAATCTTCAAACCATAGGAATGATTATTTGTTATAAGAAGGGGTGAATTGGAGTCCTTTTTGCCACAATTGTTGCCAATTTAGAATTTGTAGAAACTTTAGCTTGGGGGTCACACTCACCTTGGAAAAATCAGTGAGTTTGTAGCTGTTGGATAGTTTGTTGTTTCTTGTTTATTGTAAATGCTGGTTAAATTTTCTATCTAAAAGATTTTATTTGATGTATAATTCATCTATTTATCATTTTTAAGGGTTCGAAGATGCTGTAGATGTTCTGTTTTATATCTTCGATATTGCTGTGTTCCATAGCCTCTAAAAATTCATGAAGCTTTGATGGTAATTTAGAACCTAGGAAAGCGTAAGTCGGTGCAGATAGGCTTCCTCTGGCTTAACACACTCTTGTTTCAGCTGTTGACTCCATTCTTGGAGAAGTTTGCTAATGGACATTAATGGAATCTCAGGCTTTTTAGTCTATTAAAAAGGATATGCATCAAGAGTTAAAATCCTCGCAACATTGTTAAAAGGCGCATAATTTAACAGAGTACCATTTGATGGCCATTCTGTTTGGGAATTAAGAGTGGGAATATTATTTCTAGCTATCAGTGAATTCATCTAGCATGGTGATGCTAGCTCATAGCATCGGGTAATGTATTTCATCTCGTTTGCTTTCACATCTCCCTTAACTTCAGACGTCTCTCTCTGAATTGTGTTCTGAAAGTGCCAGCCTTTCACCCTTCAATATACACAGAGTGTAAACTGCAGCGTAGCTAGAGACAAGGATAACTTCTCCCCTCAGTTCCCAGTTCTTGGCCCAGATTCCCCTGGTCTGATGTGTTGCCAGTGTGTTCCTCTGGCTGGATTTATCTGTTATTTCCATCCTTTTGGGGGTAATCTGCTTTAGCACAAGTCAACGTTCACTGCAAAAAAAAAAAAAAAAAATGCATGTTCTTTTTCCTTCTGTGGCTGAGCTGAACCCTATTCTTCAGTATTCCATTTTCTTTTATTGTCTTTATGAAAGACCTCTTTGAAGGAGCTAACTTTGCTCCTGAAGAATGTATCTGGTTGGCCTTTCTTATTTTCTGCTGCAGACAGAGAAACTGGAAGAACTGTCTTTTTTCTGGGCTTTTTTTCAGGGCTGTCTCTTATGTTACTAAATTTTTATGGGTTTTTAAATGTATTTATCTTTTATAATTCTGTTAAAAATAGGATTGTATTTTTAAAAGTATGTTCCTAGCAACAGGTATATCAGGGAGATCGTTTTAAATACTTTTGACTTGTGTAGTAGGTTGAACGAGATTGATAAAGATGGACATCATTAAAAAAAATTGAGTCAGACATAATGTGAATCTATTTACAGTGTTCCATCAAGCATCAAAGGGTCATTGATGTAGAGTTTCTTTTTATTGTTCTGGATTTGTACAGCACCTTAATATGGTTTGCACCTGCAAGCAGAGCTGCTACGGAAATAATCTCTTTATTACTGGTAATAATGAGCACAAGCTTCATCCAGTGAGCAAAAAATGTCATGGTTGCTTCTGAATTTAGCTGATATTTTTGGTTACAGTGTGGCTGATGTTACTGTGAGGTCCAGATACAGTGAAGTTTCCCTAAGACTAAATGAGTAGTAGCTCGCTTGCAAAAGGACGGTCAAGATTTTGCACAAGTTGCTTTAATGACTTGACAGTTGAGCTTGAAAAGTCTTAGATCTGTGGTACTGTTTATATGTATCGAGCTGAGATACAGCTATAACTATGGTAACACTGTAGAAAAAAACAAAAACTCTACGTGCAGGAGTAAAGGTTGTAGACTAGGCCTGCATTGTCCCAGGCACCATACAAATCCAGAACACAAGATTGTCCCTGGCTGGAACGACATGACTTATTTTCCTTCTGATTTTGGAAACTTTTTGTCTTTTTGAAGGGGATTGCTGATTCATGTATAAGACATGATCATCAAGTGTTATTAATCATCGGAGAGTCTAGTGATGCTATAGCATTATGTTGGTTCTCGTGAAGGAACAATACCACCTGGAGTTATGTTTAATCAGTATTATTCTGAGTTCTAGAACCTGTTTCATGGCTATACACATAACTGTAAAAACTTGGTATTTCCATACTCAGCCCAGATATACAAGTGGGTCTCAATTGCTCTTAAATTCAATCCCCTGAAATATTCACACATAGTGAATATCCATGCACAGCTGTTGCTATGGACAAAACCTGAAACGAATTGAGAAACTTCTGAATAACTGTTCAAAACTCTCTACTTTCTCTCCATTCTCAGAATTAGTGCTCGTGGCCTTAAGCCCAATGTAAAATTGGTAGGAGACGGCAGTAGAGTTACTTACGTTTGGATGCACTTACGTTAGCATTCTAGTTCAGGTCATTTTCTTCTGAAATGGTCTCCCACTCTTCTGTGCTTTGGCTCGCATCGCAGAGCACTCTTTATCTGGGTTCTCTTCTGATGAACCTAAGCCAGAGGATGCCTCCAGGACTGCTTCTACTGTGCTGCTGCTGGGTGCCAGTCCACAGGGTATACTAGAGCTAGCCAAAAATAATCGCTCTTGAAATAGGTATGCTGTTGATGTCAGGTCCTCAACACCAACTGTTTTATTGAAAAAAAAAAAAAAAAATTGCTTATATTGGTCAGTATTAATATTCCATATATTGTCTAACCTTTAACTTTCAGGTGATGCTTTAAGCTATATATGTGATCCACAAATCCTCTGGCTTCGCACCCACCAACAAGACAGCAGCTTTCCTGCTCACGTGTTAGTACAAAAGCTGTGATTAGTAGCCGTTTATGAGCTGGAGAACCTACTGAAAGAGCAGGTTCTTCGAGTATGCTGAAGTGCATCATGTGTCTATATCAATTTGTGTTTATTAAATACGATAGTTTAAAATATGCGTGGAATATGGCTTTATTTTTTCTTGGGAGTTTGCTGAATTGAATTTAGCAAGACCATCTAGAGCCAGAGTTAAGAATTGTTTTGAAATAAATTGAAAGAATCTTTCTTTAAATTTGATTGAAAAACAAGTCTCCTCATCTGGAGAAAGCAGTCAATATTAATCAATTTTAAATCATCTGATAATAATTTTTTTTATTAACATTAGATGAGACTATAAGGAATTGTAGAGTGCCCTGAAAAAAAGCCTCACATAGGATTATGTCTTGATTTCAAATGAGAAGTGAGTAGTAACAAATAGAACATGACGTATATTGAAAGACGTAAGTTGAAGTACTCGGATGCTCTGTAGAGTTCTTCTGTTAGGTAATCTTTGGTTTTGAGAAGCAAAACCAACTAGATTGTCTCTGTAAAGAGCTCACTAAAATACCCTAGTGAGCTAGAGTGGCTTTTAAGGGGAAAAAATAGGTTATGTTTAGAAGTAGGCAAGAAGAAACAAGAAATGAAAGTAATTGTGATCTCAGTAAGGTTTCCTTACTCAGGTGGAGTGGAAAAATTGCACTGATTGTGTTATGAAAGGAGATGAATAGTAGAAGTGCAAGAATAATCATGAAGTAGAACAGGTCAGTTCACACATCATGTACCAGTTTTCATAAGATTAAGGAGGTGGCCTACTGAAATTGATAGGTGACAGTTTTAAAAATGAAAAAAGCAAATAAATTATTATGGAACTATCTAGTGTAGCTCTGTATTGTAAGATCTTTTTTCCGTCACTGCTATGAAACCACACTCAGGCCAGGCATTACTTTCACTTCAGCTGCCTTTCTAGACCTTAGGGATTAGCATCATCTAATTCTTGATCTTTTTCCTTTTTCAAATGTTTGTTACGTTTTTTTGTCCTGTTGGTCCATACTGCTAAAACTTCCATTAGGCTCAGATATACATGACTCGTCTTTGCTTTCAGTGTTTCCTTCCAGCTCTTTGATAACCACTTACTAACTTCTCAGTTTTCTGATGACAAGATTTTTCCATTGCTGCCTGCTTAGAACTTCAATCAGGCATCTTTATGACTTTTTTTCCTATGATATCACATGTATATGATATTCAAATATATGAATAAAAGTTCCTCTAAACATGTACAAAAATGTTAACTTCAAATTCTTTCTTAAAAGTCTTTTCCTGTGGTTTATGGAAAAACTTGACAGTGATTGACTGGTGTACAAAACAATTGATTATCATGATAAACCACATTGATTCATTTGCTGCCTTGTACTACCCTAACCATTTCTGTTGATCGGTATAGTCTTGGTCTGTAAAATCTTTAGTGCTGGGATATGTTTCTGTCCTGGTTCTGGATCGTAGTTTGTGATTACTGCTGAGGGGGCTACTATAAATGCAAGTTAAAAAGCGGGCAAGTAATTTAATAGATCTTGGAAAAGAATGTTCTGATAGAGAGAGCTCTCAGCTTTTCTGTAACAGCATCTAACCTTACTGCCAGCTCGTGGGGGTAAAGAGTGGATTTCTCAGCGGAGGTTGTTCTGTCCTCGGCTAATCTGGAATTCCCTGTGCTTACCAAATTTACCGTGCTGGCGAAAGAATAAGACAGGAAGCTGGGTAGCTTGAATCTAATCTGAAGCTGCTTCTGCTTTTAGGTGCCTGAATGCACAGTTTTGGTGCAAAGAACTTGATATATTTTCCCCAGGTATCTTCATTTTGAATTTCATTAAGGGTATGGTAGTGTGCAGCCCAAACTGACCGTGGTTCAGCATACGTGTCTGAGATAGACAGCCTAGTTTAAATATCAGTAGCAAACTAAAACTACGTGCAGCATCACAGAATGTGGTACAAGCTGCAATGTCTGTCAATGAAGCAGAGTAAGCAGAACAGTCTCTTGCATTGAATTATGTGCTGCTGCTATGTTTATATCAATAGTTAAATATTTTAATTCTGCCTATGTCCTGGTTTTGGCTGGGATAGAGTTAATTTTCTTCCTAGTAGCTGGTATAGTGCTGTGTTTTGGATTTAGAATGAGAATAACGTTGATAACACACTGATGTTTTAGTTATTGCTAAGTAGTGCTGACACTAGTCAAGGACTTTTCAGCTTCTCATGCCCTGCCAGTGAGTAGCTGGGAGGGTGCACAGCCAGGACAGCTGGCCCGAACTGCCCAAAGGGCTATTCCGTACCATATGATGTCGTGCTCAGTATATAAACTGGGGGGAGTTGGCCGGGGGGCAGTGATCGCTGCTCGGGGACTGGCTGGGCATCGGTCAGCGGGCGGTGAGCAATTGCACTGTGCCTCGCTTGTTTTGTATATTCTTCTATTATTATTATTATTATTATTATTATTATTATTATTTTCCCTTCCTTTTCTGTCCTATTAAACTGCCTTTATCTTAACCCATGGGTTTTACTTTTTTTCCCAATTCTCTCCCCCATCCCACTGGTGATGGGAAGGAATGAGCGAGTGGCTGTGTGGTGCTTAGCTGCCTGCTGGGTTAAACCGTAACAGCCTGTTAAGCTGACTTACCCATAAATGTCATTTCTAGGCCTGCAACAATTAAAAGTAATTTATGGATCACAAGAATGAAACATTAGAGGAGAAACAATGGTGCAAGTCTGGCATAAAGATCAACTTTAGAAGTCCCAAATTTGTAGGTATTTTATTTCTATAATTAAAAAAAACTTGCAAAGAATAAACGGACTACTGAGTCAGCAGGTGTAAAACTTCTTCACTTTACTTAAATCTGTTTCTTTCAGCTGAATACTGTTACATTTGTGAAGGAGTAACCCTAAGGACAGATGGTGCAAAAGTTGCCTAGTGTGAAGTCCTAATTTCAAGGCAAATTTTCGTGTTCTGTTCTTTGAAGGGGCATTGACTTCCAAGTCACACAGAGACATGCCTCTGATCTTTCTGAAGATGAGTCATAGTGCAAGTTGTCTATCTAAGTACTGGGATCGAATTTGCAGTATGTTGATCACTCCTGAAGATAGGACTAGATGTTCTCTAATCTCATGGGTGGGGTTATATAGCGTGCTTTATTAAAAAAGACTTAGAGCTATTAAAAGCAGAATGTTGAGGGGTTTGTTGTTTTTTCTTTTTTTTCATTAGGGCTCTGCTGTAGATTTTAAAGTATAATAAAGTAATGAACATTACCCTGAGCTTAGTGGCTTTAAATGCTGGGTTAATTTACACTCAGAGTGGAGCTTTCAGTGTCAGGCGATCTTTTTTGCCAACATAAGCGCTCAGCTGAAACAACAGCTATGACTCAGTTGCCAGTGAACGCTGCTTGAATTGATTTAGTCCGAGTTCAGATTTAGCACATAATCATGTTCAATTTGATCCACTGTGCTGCCTAGAGATAAAAGGGTTGAAAAAATAGATTTAGCTTATGTCAGTCTTTGTGGTGATGTCATTGCCGTGAGAGATGGAACAGCGCTGTTACTATGCTGTGCCTGCTCAGTTGGTGGGTGTACGAGGGAAAGGCAAGGAGCAACTCAGTTAAGTGCAAAGAGCTTGTGTCGGAAGCTTGCAGTTATTGTCAGCATTGAAACAGAATTTTGGACTGTTCAGTTGCAATACTGAATTGAAGATTTTTTTTTCTCTTCCAATCGTTTGTTACTCTGAGGTTGCCTAACTCTGTGTACAACAGGGGGGCATGCCAGCCCGTAGCATGGACTGTGATGTCTCCACTCTGGTTGCCTGTGGGGTTGATGTGGAGATTTTTGCCAACCAAGAGGTTAAGGTATGCACCTACAATTCTTTTGTTACAGATGCTTCTTAGAAAAGCCTTTGGGGAGCAATAGGCATTTGTATGTAGCAATTCAGAATAAGGAGGCAGATGACATTCTGCTGCAGTAGTAAAAGACATGCAGTTAAAAAAAATCTGTTAATTAGGGGAAATAGGGGAGAGAAATGTGGCTGTGTTTTGGTAAGCTGAAAGAACAGGCTGGTAAATATAGTAAAAATACTCTTTAATGATATAAGAAATGGGTTATATAACTGACATCTGTGCATATGCATGTTTCATATTCATAACAAATCATTCATTGTTAATTTTGTTGGATATTTTTAGTCCAGTGTCACTTTTTAGATCAGCCTTGCCATAAATGCTATTTATCCATGTTGATAATCTTCAGATATTTTTACTCAGTTGAACAGTAGCTGTTTCTTGTCTTCAGATCCAAATCATGTATACAAGTATAAATTTTTTTTGTGAAGGGTTAGAAGTTTGTAGCAAGTATTTTGGTGCATCTGCAATATAACAGAATAGAAAAAGTTGTGCATCTTGCATATCATATGAATACCTTAAAAATAATGTTTAAATCTAAGGCTTGATATGCTGGGCTTATAGTCTCTTAATTAGATGACTGCTGTAGAAAAGTCATTGTGTGTAACTGCTTACTGTTGAAATAAATTATCTTTTTCATTTATTCTCATATTACTGCAAGAAAATCACTGCAAATTAAGTTTGAAAGAGGAATTTTAAGTATGCTTTTCACAGATCATCTGAAACAACTCATAGACATAATACAGTGATATTCAGCAGTTTATTTAAAGGACAAAGATACAGACAACATTAGTTTCTATTCCGATTGTTCTTAGTATTGAAAGAATGGAACGGTGAAAAAAAGGATTTACAAATTGGAAGTCAAATTTTGAACCCCTGTTCTGTTTGATTGTGAGTCAAACATTGAAGCCAATGGAAATATCTGGAAATAAACCCACTTTCATTTGCAAGAGGTTGTTAGATTTTTATTTCCCTGTTTGTTACCAGGTGATGTCATGTATACTTTGTACAGATGCTTTTGTGTTGCCAGCAAGAGATTCTTCTTAATTTAAGAAGCTTTTTTTTAACAGACTAATACTGGATTTACAGATGAAATAGTGAATAATTCAGATGAATGGTTCAGGTGAGCAGTCTTGCCTGCATTGGAACATGTTTCCTGTAGTGTTTTGTAGTAGTAAAATGTTCGTCTGCTTATTCCTTTTTTTTCTTCTTTTTTACTTAAGAACATTTTTTTTTTAAAGTAGGGATAATACCTGCATTGATATGAGCTTGTACCTAGAGCAACTGTCTTTTAGTGTCTGGTCCACGTTCAACATAAGACTATGCAAGAAATTAAAGTTGTAGTGATCTTCTTGTATCCTTATTCATATGACAGTAGCAAAGAAAAAGCAAAATTCTGGCTTCTGTAAAATCAGCAGAAAGCTTTCCAGTGACTTTGGTAAGACTTAGATTAGCCTGATTTAAGCTGCAGCATCTGGAAAGTGTGGCCCAGGAACATGGGATAAAAGAGAACAAAAGGGTTACAAGAGACATTACAGGAGTTGTAATCCCTTTCCTGTTACTTGGACTTTCTGTACTTTGTTTGCTTTGGTTAAAACTGCCTTTTTAAAAATTTTTTTTTCTGATGTCTGAATTAAAATGTTGAGTGCAAAGACTTTGGGTATATTTACAATGGAGACTGCACTGCAGACTGCACTGCAGCTTAGAAACGGTGAGTCTACTTTGAAGTTGTCTGGTTTAGATGCTAGGAGCAGTCTGTCCTCAGTGACCCACAGCTCACTGCAGACTAATTTTCACTTAGTTGTCAACAAACTCGGCTGTCGGAGGCTGTGTGCAGCGCTGCCGCAGCTCGGCTGCTTCCAGTGCTCGAGCCTAGCTAGCTCTGTGCTGATCCCCAGTCTTCCTCTATACAGCAGGTTACGGTGTATGCATCTTCTCTGTGAAAGTTTCAGCGTTACTGATATTTTAAAGGTGAAGACACCTACTGCTCTTTGCTCACTTCCAGGAGAATCGCAGCAAATAAAAAAAAAAAAAGATGATGGGGTTTTTTTTTCTGCAAAAGGGGTTCACTTCAAGGTGGGGTTTTTTGTTGACAATATGGTCACTGTCAACATAAAAATGTTTATGTTGACTTTGATAGGAGGAAGGGCACATCAAGCTTTAAGGTTAAAAAGGAAGGAGGCTGTTTCTAAGAAGAGATGGGTGTGGAAATTGAAGTAAAAGAGCAAAAGCAAGCGCAGAAATCCTGCCTTCTCCCCCTCCCCTGTTCTCCTGTGAGTACCCTTCCGCCCAGCCCTTCTGCAGGTCAACTGGAAGGCACAAGTAGTATTGAAAACTGAAGTCCAGGCTATTGTCCTTTCAGTTTTCTTCTGCTATAGAGCTTTTCATGTAGGGGAAAGTTTTTTTGGTAGGGAACCTTACGGCTGTGTGAAGGGAATGTTCCTTCAATGGTAGAACAGATATATTAAAGACTTCATGATACGTGTGGAGCTCGATGAGATTTGTTAAAACGAACTACTAGTCCTGTAGAAGTAGTTCTCTAATGTCAGCAAGGATTGTGTTTAAGGTTTTAGGATATGCTTGCAGCGTAGCTTGCTTTATTTCAATTTAGGGTTAGAACTGAAGCGCAAGGCTTTGGAGAAGGATGCCAGCTGCACTGAGCCATCATTGTCCCACTTGCAGCATGCGGGCTGGATGCACCTGGGAGGGTGGCTGCAGCTGGTAGGCTGAAGAGGAGGGTGGACAGGAGCTGCCCTGTTTGCCAGGCCTGCAGTGCAAAAGCTTGGTATGCGTTCAGGCTGTAGGGTAGGAGGAGCTCTTGCCACAGGTGGCAATGGTGACTCCTTGAAGTTGTTGCTTCTCAAGAGCAGCGGCCCTTCAGTGCTGGGGAATTCTTAACACAGAGAAGCAATGTCTGCTACTGGGCACAGGGCTTGGAGTGGGGTGAGCTGCTTAGCTTATTGCTGCTTTTCCACCTATGGAAGCGACCTTATTCTATAGGCATTATGCTCTTAGCATCTGGCAGAGACGCTCGGAAATATTCTTTTTTCCATTTGGCCTCTGGAACAGGAGAGCAATTACTTTGTACTGAAGGCAAAGCTTTTTCGTTCCAGCATTTGAAGTGGCTCATCCTTTCAACAAACAGAGGCTTGTATGGATGCCCTAAAACTGGCAGCTGGCCTACAGCACTGTCACTGTTGGTTTGCCATCCATGAACCCATCCAACAAGCCTTTTGGTTTTGATCAGCTGCTGCTTTGAATTGTCTTTTATAAACCAAAAATTGGGTCAGGCTAATCAACATGTTACTATAACTGTACAGTGCCTGTATAGCAGGAACTAGTGAAGTTGAGAAGGCAACCATAGAAATCATGAAGTGCAGTTCTGCTTTGAAGTTCACCTGGATGATTAAAATTCTTCTTTCGGTGCCTCTAGATGATAATTTTATGTAATGATGTTTGTTACATAAGCAATTAGCTAATGAATATCTTGTTTATTTCTAATAGAGAAAATCCAGACATCACTGAAATCGTGGAAAAGAATTTAAACTCATACTTCTTAATCTAAGCAAGATATTCTTATATTATTAATTCTTCATGTTCTCTCTTTAGTTATGTTCACACCCACCATTCTGCTAGGCAACAAGGTATGATCGGGGCAACGAGGCTCTACTGTAACAGAGAAGAAATACTAATGATCCAGACTGATCGAATTTGTATCTGAGGACAGTAATGTAAAGTAATGTGGATAGGACCATTATCTTAATGCAGGGGAAAAAAATTGTGCACATGAGCCAGGCAGCAAAGGGAAGTACTAGAAATAGTTTCACTGTTTTGACTGTATTGCTTTGGGGGATTAATCCTCATTGGAGCAGGATCTCTGTCAATCTGTAAACTCATTATTCAGTTCAAATGCTCCAGTGAGCACACTGCTAATACTAGTTGTTTGAGATGGATGGTTTGGAGATCAGTCATTGCCCTGCCGTTGCCTTTGAGAGGTTTAGCAGTCTAACATCTTATCTAAACTTCTGAGGTCTAGAGGACGAAAGCATACTAGGTTCCTGTGTTTTTTCCTCCCCGCTTCAATTCTCCATTTGTAAAACTGGCTCATTCACAGAGATGTGTTGAGGTTTAAAGTTTAAGTGCTCTAAGATTAGAGTCAAGTGAAGAAAGCTGTAGAAAAAGGGAGGACTGTTGCTGCCCCTCTGGATACTGCCAGCTGCCCAATGGCAGAAATCATGACTTGTTGGGAGAGTTTTAGGGTTTCTTTTTTCAAATTCTTCTCCTTAGCCACGTGAGCTTGATTTGTGGGAAGAGACTGTTGCACAGTCATAAGACTTCACAGACTGGGGCTATAAGGAGGAAACCAAACAACAGCATGACTACCAAAAATACCCTGATGGCTTGAAAGGACTGCTTTATAACTACTTCTGTTAGTATTTACTGCACCTGATAGTTCTTTCTATTTGCAAATAATGTTGTATCTGTGAAATCTTCAAGATCCAGTAGTTCTGCTTGAGAAATAGATACATGTGTCTTTTGATCTCTGCTTACTGTCTGTCTTCATCTAGAGTAAGTAACACAGGTTACAGAAATAGTTTAGGCTTTCCCTTTGTCCTTCTAACAGCCCCTGTGTGAAGGCAGTTGAACCCTTAAGAAGTTTCCAAAGAAGAAATGATACAATGGTAAGACTTCTAAGGGTTGTGATGTGTCCTTAGGCTTACCTTCAACTATTTGTATTTGCTTTTTGCTTGGCTCAGAGGCAGTCAAGCTGTTACTCTGGAGGTCAGTGGCAGCTGCAGGTGCTTACGCACCTGTGAACATGACATGCTTTCTGCTTTTCGTTCTTCACTCTTCTAATATTAACAGAGTGAACAGCAGAACAAGTCAGAGGTTTTTGTATTCTTTTTGATCCTCCTTTCTGTTGGAATTCACATAAAAATATTTCCTTTTCATAAGGATAATTAGATAATGAGCAGTTTGTGGTCAAAAGAAAATAAATAACAGCTAGAATGTGTTGCTAGAAGGTGCGGCATTAATCCAAGGCAGATAATGAGGTAAGATGGACCTTGCAATTATACTGATAAATGGCCCGGCCTGTGTGAGGAACAATGAAGAGATGATGATTTTCTTTAGCAGATTTGAAGAATTAATCAGTACAGTTATAGATTGAGGTTCTTTTAATATAGATGCAAATGTGATACTGATTTTTCATTAAATAATTACTTTGCTTAGAATTCCCAGAAGAACCTGGAGAGGTGAAGTACCCAAATTCTTTCTGGTTTTCTCAAAAATTTTTTTTCAAGGGTACATTGTTTTCAGTTCTATAGTGATCTATTCTCATTCTTCTCTGAAGGTACTGTATATGTGCACTGTTTTGTCTCAAGCTTTACTGATACCATTTGCTACTTCTTAGCATGATCTAAGCTTTGATATTGAGAGAAGTTGCAGGTTTTGAGGCAGAGGTCTGCACCAACCTTGTTGTGTATATCCCTTTAATAATTTTTTTTCACGTAGATTAATGGATATGCTTTATGGTTGTACAGTTCTTCCTTTAATATATTCTAGGGGTGACTCTACCAAAGGCATTAAATAATCTACTTAGTTTTGATCGTTCATGTGCTGAACAGCATATTTGCTTTGGAAGATATTATCTAATCATATGCTAGAATGCAAACAACCATGACAGTGTGGTCTCGAGCAGTGAATTCTTCCTTGGCGAAGAGATGCTGAACAAGAAGAGTACCACAGTTTATCAAACACTTGGCTAACACACAAGCTGCCAAGGTCCAGAAACTGGCTAAGCTAAGCCTCTAGTCAGTGCTCAGTTGCTGCAGGATTTTGTGTTTTCCATCCACATATTTATAGTGGTACCAGGGCTGTGCTTATGGGCTGTTCCTGAAAATTTCCCCCATTAATATGGCTAAGTGTCAGTAAACACCTTGTCCTTCTAAATGCCAACAGAATTAAAATTTTCCCCATGGGAGACTTCTGAGACTGGACTGTCTAGCCCTCCTTGAAGTAACTGTATTTATTGACTTCCTAGTGTTGAGTCTTGACTTTTTTGTTTGGTGTAGATCATACAGATGAGCCTCCATTGCTGCTAGCTTGAGGCATGACAGCTTAGCTGCCCTCTGCACTAACTGCAGTATAGGACATTATACATTTAAGTTTTTCTGGCCAAATAGTAAACTTCTGCCCTTTTTTTTTCCCTCATTGACAATGCTTCTAAAATGCACATGCAGCCATCAAGTTGGCCTCCAGCCTATGCTTTCCATCTAGAATTCAGGTTGATTTCTGCTTTGTTCATGTTAATTCCTGAAAGCACGGATCACCTTCTCACGACATCAATGTTCTCGTGATGCATTTAACTGCCCTCATTTGGAATTTCTGTTGGTGCTGAATCAAGGAGAAGCCTTTGGTTGCAGCAGCTCTGATGGAGCGAACAGCCCCGCTGCCCTTGCAGGATGTCCACACAGCAAACTGCGCAATAGGAAACCAGATAGATGGGCCTGTGCTGGGTGCTGCAGGAGCTGTGGGCTGCTGTTCACATCTCCATGGCAGTGTGCGTCTCTCTTCTGCACTCTTGGAGTTGCTGAAAAACTTCAAAGTGGCGTTAGGGATAAAAAGCTCCAAGTATTTTCATTTGCAGATGGAGAACTAAGGAACCAGGAAATAAGTTTTCTGATTAGGAAGCTGGCTTAGAATGTATCAGATCTAGTGTAATTAATAATCCTTGTTTTTAATAATTGGGTTATGTAGATGTTCAGTCTCAAATGCTGTTTGAGCTCTAGATGCTTTCCAGAGAGTAAGGAGCTTTGCTTAGATGCTAGCTGGTTTGGGAGGCTTTTTTGCAGTTAGCCCAAACTTGCTACCTTTCAGAATCTGCCCAAGATTCTGGCAGCATCTGGAAGGAGAGATGGACTTTATCTTTCAGGATGGCTTCATATTTAGCAGGAGAAATGTACTGCAGCATGGAAGAGCCTTTAGTTTTGCAACACTGGGTAGTCCTATCTGTTGAAATAATAGTCACTGAGCTGAGAAACACAATGAACCTATTGTGCTCAGAGCAGTATCAGCAGGCAGCTGTACACTGTAATTTCTTCAGCTCAATTTGTCACTTGCAGAAGTATCCGTTTGCTTCATATATTGCAGTGAGTAATTTTGATAACGTTGGCCATAAAAGGTGGAGGCATTCAGACAACTGAATCATGCAACATGAGTTCTGCTGTGTTATGTCATGGCCAGAGAAGTGGTAACCTTGCAGAAATCTCATTTGTCCTTTTATTCATGTAGGTCAGATGTGCTGGTGTGCAGGCAGATGAACAAATTATGGTAAAAGAACTGCTAATCCTCTCAAGAAATGAAATTCCATTTATGGAGGAGATAAGAAGATTCTTTCATTTGTTGTATAAGTCTTACTCCAAGTTTACCAACCTCAAGTCTCATCACCCTTTGCCACGTATTCTCTTGCCTGATGACAAGGTTCACTCAGTTTTGGTTACTTTTCCATGTTTCTCAGAGAAAACCGGTAACTAAACCAGAATACAAACTTTCATTGTCTAAATTATTAGAACTATACTGGGAAATTTGTTTTTAACTACTACTACTCTGTAGCTGTTGGTTCAGTGTGGGTCCTTTCGTTTGTTTTTTTGGGAGGGTTGTTTTGGGTTTTTTTGTTTGTTTTTTGGGGGGATTATTATTTCATATACTAGTGCTGATTAAAAAAAAAAAAAAAACAAACCAAAAAAACCCAAAACAAAATCAACAAACAACCCACTGCCAGAAACGGCCTTTCTCCCTCAAAGAGGAACATTTATTTAAGAGAAGCAAGTATCTTTAAGGAGCAGGTCATAGGTGGAAGTCCTTTGAGCTGTGGTTTTAACCTGAGGGAGGCGGAAAGCAGTTGGTTATTCAAAAAGGTGGCTGAAATGAGGAAGGGAAGCACGGGGTTTCAGAAGAGGGAAGTCAGCATGATGACAGGGGTTTTGGTTTTTTTTCCATCAGAAGTGCCTCTGTGGTGCAAGACCAAGAATGGAGAAAACTCTTGTGGAGGCTGGGGCAGGGAGGTAGGTTGTGGCAAGCCTTCTTACTGAGTGGGTGACAGAGGCAGAGAATTGGTAGAAAAAAGAATAATCAATAGAAGAACAAGGTGAGAACAGAGGACTTCAACTTCTCATGGTATAGTGGAACAATTTAGGGACTTTGACAGCAGAAGTTGAGACAAGATGTCAGATAAAGCCAGGTGATGGCCAAAAAAAGGAGGACTTTGTGACAAAGCTTTTACCAAGCAGGTGTTAGCATCGTTGAAACCTTAGATAAATTAATCTTGAAAGTTCATCTGCTTCCCCGAAAGCACCTTCCACAGTCTTCCACTCAGCCTCCCGGTAACAAAATCCCTTTGTGAACTGTTACTCTGGGCTGCTGTCCCCCTCCTTTCAACTCCCTCCTCAGAACTTTCTGGTGTTAGATGTCTTACAAGAAATTAAGTGATTGAATGTGGCTAGACTAAGCTACATATGCATGCATGGGACAGAATGTATTTTTGTAAACCCTAAGCCCCCCGCCAAATATCTATTCTCTTTTCATATATCTTACTCCCGCCTTCTGTGTCTTCCTTTCTGCTTCATGCTTCTGGAATGTAAGAAGGAATTGTGTGTTTTCCCTTGGTTTTGTTGTCCAGTGTGGACAACTAGAAATGGTAAATGATGCTAGAAATAAATAACAATACTTTCTAAATTGTTGAAAGTATCCAAACAGTAAGTGATACGGTAAGACATGACACATCAAATTATGAGAATATTCTGGGCATACGTCTTTCAGCAAATGGAGAGAGGTAATTTGTATTTGATTTTAGGTTTTGATCCTGGCAATTAATAATGGCAAGTACTTTTGGTGAAAATTTATTTTGAAGAAGGCTTTTGAAATAAAGTAAGTCTGAGATCAGATGAACAAGGAAAATTTTTTTTTTGAAAAGTCATTTTCAGCAACCTTATGGAGCTGGTAAATAGTGTCTCCTAAGAAGATTATCTGAGAGCGAGAAGTGCATGAGAATTAGCAGTTAAGGAGGCACTTTTGAATGCATAATGGAGATTATCTGTCCTGATGCAAAGGACAGATGGGACGTACATTAAGAGACTGTTATGGCTAGATCAGATACTCCTTTTGCTTTACAGCAGTTTAAAGATTTATATATGAAGAGAAAACGAAGTGTGCAAAATCACAAAATGAATTTCAATTAGCAGAGGATTTAAAGAACAAGGAAATTCCTGTGATGCATAAAAAGTAAAAGGAAAACAATGTGCAAATCCATTAACAGCAAGAAAACAGCACATAACGAACAATGCAGGGAGGGTTAAGGTATGACTGGTTTTGTGTGTGTTAGTCTATATAAAGAACTTGACACATAATGGGCTAAATTAATAGAAACAAACAAAAACGCTAGTGGTGGCTAGAGCACGGAAAACCTGCTAAAAATACAAAGGTAAGGTAAAGTTACTCGTGTACAGGACCTGATAAAATCTACCAAAGAATGCTTTAGGATATAGTTGAAATAGTCTTTTCACTATTTTAAATTATCTTTGAGAGTTCATAGGTTACAGAGAGACTGCTGAGGATGGGAGATGGGAAGAAATAGCATTTGTGTTTAAAGAGAAAGGGGAGAAAGGCCTGGATAATTACAGATAATTTTATCTAACTTGAATTCTGGGAAATAAGTTTGTAAGTACCTTGAAATTAATTAGGCCCAGGTTGTCTAGAGCAAATCATGTCAAATCAATATGCGTTCCTTGTTTGACAGGGCAACTGGGTAAGTGGGATAAAGGAGATGTGGGAAGTGGATATTTTGACTAAAGCTTTCACACTGTTCAACAAGTCATTTTCATAAGTAATCGACAGTCTAAATATAATTTCCGTAAGGTGGGCGCATAGTTGATTAAAAAATATCTAAACCAGAAGTGGTTCATTCTCAAAGAGTGAAAGCATTTAAGTAGACAAGTTCACATGCTTCTTCCTAGACCCGGGTTGACATTAATGACACTAGTCAACAGAGAAAAACCTTAAAAAAATGTGTGGATGTCACTGTGCTGGTGGGGTGGGGTCAAAATTCTGAACAACCTTAAATTAAGCAACAGGATGATATTCAGTGAAGACCACTGCAAAGGAGTACACTTGAAAAGAAATCAAAATTACAGCCGGATAAAGAAATTCACGTGTCTAAACAGTTGTGTGATGCAAATCTCTTGAGTTCTAGTGAATTGCAATGAGTAATAGTCAGCAGTATCATATTTTTGTAATCAAAACAAATACAGGATCACCAAATGGTTTGGGTTGGAAGGGACCTTTAAAGATCATCTAGTCTAACCCCCCTGCCATGGGCAGGGACACCTTCCACTAGACCAGGTTGCTCAAAGCCCCGTCCAACCTGGCCTTGAATACTTCCAGGGGTGGGGCATCCACAGCTTCTCTGGGGACCTGTTCCAGTGTCTCACCACACTCATTGTAAAAAATTCCTTCCTTATGTCCAATCTAAATCTACACTCTTTCAGTTTAAAACCACTGCCTCTTGTCCTGTCACTGCACGCCCTGGTAAAAAGTCTCTCATCATCTTTCTTACAAGCCCCCTTTAAGTACTGGAAGGCTGCAATAAGGTCTCCCCGCAGCCTTCTCTTCTCCAGGCTGAACAACGCCATCTCTCTCAGCCTTTCCTCATAGAAGAGGTGTTCCAGCCCTCTGATCATTTTTGTGGCCCTCTTCTGGACCCGCTCCAACCAGGTCTATGTCTGTCTTGTGCTGAGGGCTCCAGAGCTGGACTCAGTACTCCAGGTGGGGTCTCACCAGAGCAGAGCAGAATCCTCTCCCTCGACCTCCTGGCCACGCTTCTTTTGGTGCAGCTTAGGATACGATTCCCTGCGTGTAATTTCTGGACGTACAGAAGACAGTGCATATCACTTATTCTCTCTGTTTGGTACATAGATGCTGGGCTACCATGGCTAGTTTTCAGTGTGCTCTAAAGCAAACGCAGACAACTGGAGAGAACATGGCAAAGCTGCAAGAATGTTAGAAGCTTAGCAAAGAGGTGGGGATGGCAGCCCTTCCAATGGTGCTGTTACAGCGCTTACACTCTTCTGTTATAGCTAGTTACTGGTGTGGGGAGGTTATTCCACTTCTTAAAGTTGTTACAGAGCCTGAGTTTGCGTAATAAAAGTCTAGTCCTGCTTGGTGCTTGGATGGTGGCTTGCAAGAGGTAAGTACTTTCTGACTCATGTCAACCTGACTGAAAGCTCTCAAGTTGTGGATATTGTTGTGGTGTTCTTGAGCTCATTAAGTCTGTTGAGTGGTAGTTTATTATTTTGGGTTCTGTGCTAATGTGGCCACTGGTCAGTTTAAGTAAGCTTGCTATTGCAGGTGTGATGTTTGTCTCTTCAGGCTGGTTAGACTTCTCAGGTGCACATTTTTTATCTAACAGTGAGATTTCAAGTTGCTATCTTGTTTACAGATCCTAAGAAGAAAACTACTGAAGTGTGAAAGGTAGTACCTTTATCTTTAGAAACAGCTGATTATATTAGAATAATTCCAGGACTTTGTGACCAGCCAGCTTTCTGCAGGCTACTGCTAGTCCTTGAACCATAATCTGAGAATCATTGAACTAAAAAAAATTCTTATTAATCATGACAGCTGGGAGCAAAGCCAAATGCTGGGCCATAACAGTAATAAGTATGCTGCTTATGTTAGACAGAAGTAAATTATTGGCATACTTAAAGTTTTAGAGGTTTGGGAAGTTGATGCATTTTTGTCTGAATTTTTTAAATACATGAATAAAGAGGAAAGATGTTTAGATATCTATTTCTTGCTCTTGTAGCAGGTAACTAGGCTGAAACTGTTGAAAAACTGTAGTGATTTAAGCTACCTGCCCACAATATTAACTCTCAAAGTAGTGATATTTCTTAGGGTAGGGGAAAGAGCTTGGTGTCACTAAGTATTGCTGAATAAAAACATTTGCTTGGCTTATAGTAGCAGTCCTGAAACAGGAGATTACTCAATGCATACTGCATCCTAGAAAACAATACAGAGTATTTTTGAATGTCATTGGCTCGGTGTTTGTTAAAATTTCTGCTTAAGCTTTAACTATTTTATATGGTTTTATAGTTCATATAGTTTTATAATGAAACAGAAGCAGAGCAGATGGACTTTAAGAAAAGGTTTAAAATGTCTTGGATAAGGAGAATTACTTTGGGAGTATGTAATTGGTATAGGTATGGTAAAATGACAATGAATAGGAGTGTATATGTCTGTAAAATAAAGTATGTGGTTGATAATAGCTGTGGATTGGTATACATTGAACTACTCTATTTTGAGACCACTTATCTATAGGAAGGTACCCTTGCTTTCAACCTCTTTTGATTTATTCTTCCCTAAATGTTTTCCATCAAATTTGAGGTTTATACATAGCAAGTCTAGATCTACTGTGTTTCTGATTTAAATACCCCTTAGAAAGAGTCTGTGGACTGCACTAAAGGACTTGTAGGATGAACTTACTCACTTTTAGTTGATAATTTGTCCTTCTTAATTAAATATTAGTATCCCATACTGATTAAGTAAACAGTTCAATTGAAATTGAAAAGCATAAATTCTCTTCTTGAGGCTACAACTGACACTGCTTCTGCAGTGCAGTGATTTGCAGCTGGATGCAGGTATGGTCCGTACATCAGGCTGAGTGGTCTGGGAGA
>VYZW01038679.1:30592-44112 GCA_013401315.1 Balaeniceps rex | reverse complement strand
CCTCAGTAGTGAACAGGTTGCTTCCCTTTATTTTGGCTGACTAGTTCCCCCAAAATGGATAGTCCCACGTCTTCTCATGTCACTTAGAATCTATTTGCACCAAACTTCAGTGCTTTGAAAATCTCACTGACCTCAAAGCCAGGCTCCTCGAGTCTACATGTTTGTCCCCCACTCTGCAGATACACACATTATGGACTAACATAATGGCATTTGCAAGGCACTTACCTTTCTTTGACACAGAGGCAGTGTGAAACAGTGCCACAGGGCAAGAAACTGGACTCTGCGGGGTACTAATTATTTTTATATGTCCTACTTATTTTTAAAAAACTTGTTCATAAAAAGAATAAAATCCACATTTGGTTACCACTCTGCTTGCCAGTCACTGGGCTCGTTGCCTTTGTACTGATTGCTCTGGATACAAGCTTCTGTGAAGAGTGGCTTCAGTTTCATAATGGCAGTCCAGTATTATTTTAATATCATGCTGTTACTGATATATTTTTCACATCAGGAAATGAAAATGATTTTGATGAAAAGCAGTGCCGTTTTTAGCTGTAAGATAGGATTAGTCTACTTTCCAATTCTTGTTTCTAAACAAAATCTGTGCCAACTGGAAATTATCCAGTTGGTTGAAAAATGACATGGGAGCAGTTTGGTCAGGAATATTTGCTTTTTCACCCTGGGGTTTCTTCCATCTGCCTAATAAAACAATTATATCACTGTAAGACTGAAATTCCCTCGTCCGTGTCCTGTCTGGTAGTGGACAGTACTAGCGGCTGTTGAGGCAGATAGAAACCATTGCTTCTTTGGTCTGCCCGTATGTACCTGATACAGAGGCTAGGTCTGTCATCTCAGTAACTCCTTCTTGGGTGCTGGGAAGCTGCTTACCAAGTCCACCCAAAACCTCTCTTCTGGCCTACACAAGCCCAATTTTCTGAAATGTGCTGAATTCTTGGTTTCATTAGGTACTATAACACTATAAAGTTCTAGAGGCTAATTAAGCATTGTGGTATATACTGGAAATGAAAGTATGCTGTTGAAATTTTTTTAATTAGGCAGGTAGACCACTGTATGGCATTTCTTTGATATTTCAGCATCTGTGCAGCTTGGGATCCCAGAGCCCTTTAAAGACTGTGACCTCTGATGGGGGAGAAAACAGCCTCTCAAAGTTTAAAAAGTTTTCAAGCACTTTTTTTTTTCACTTAAGTTTATTCAAACTGGAAAGCGTCTTCAGTTTTTTGTAGGACAATGCTGAAACAGGTGTTATGTGACAATATAGAAAAAGCGTGGAGGGAAGAGTGTGTCATCTCTGTTTATGCAGATGCTTTCCATGCATTTTCTGCCCTGATCTGCAAAATCAAATTCACAGGTGAACTTTTCAGAGTGATAACGGCATTAAGATCAATTATACCCAGCAGATTATAGCTCATCCGAGGCTCCTCTGTGGGCACCAAATCAGTGAATGTGAGAGAATGATATCCTAGCAGTCTTCTATAGTTGCCTCTTTCAGTGCAGTGTATAAATGTAATGATTTTAGTCTATGGAAGTTCTGCCATTTGACGTTAGGAGGAACAGACTGTTACCTGTAGTTATCCTCCCCTTCATTTTTTTTTTAATCTATCTATCTGTCTATATATGTATGTACACACACTGGTGTTTTTCCATTTCTGATAGCACAATTCCTATTGTGAGGAAAGTCTGTATCCTATGTAATAATAAAAAAAGATCTTTTTTCTCTTCAAATAAATGCATCAAGATCAAATGTTTTCTTATAAACAATTAGTGAAGGAACGACTACAAAGAGCAAAATAGGTTAAAAAATATATACACAAAGAATTGGTGATGAAGATGGATTTTCATTGGCAAGCTACAGAAGGAGACTTTCATGAATCATAAAAGCCTTTTCTGGAAATAATTTTGCTTAAGAGATTGCAGCAACTCAACATGTTTTTTCTGGATCTCTCAATTTAAAAGAAATGTCATAGTTTCTGAACTATGTTTTAAGGTTGTTTATTTCACCTTATTTTCCTCTTCCTTATCCATTTTTTCCTGCTTAGGCCACTTCTCTATTTTAAAGTGAAATTAGGAACTAGAACAAGTTAATATATTTCAAGAAAGCTATATTGATTTATGTTGTTTAGTGAGATGTGAAGGGGTTTGCTGTACTAACCAAACGCAAAATGCAGAAAGCTGTGGTGTGGTGTAAGCATCTCTCTTGTGACCCTGGACGCTCAAATCCTTACGTAGCCCATCAGGTAAAATTCGTTTGAATTTTATTTCTCATCCATTCAGTTACAGGGTGTTGCTCTGTGACCAGTATGCTGCTGTTCTGTCATCTAAATTGAGGTGGACGTACCAGAGACAGAATAGGTCAGAATATGTCTGAAATGGATCCTAGAAAGGGATTCCCAAATCCCTCTATTTGTAAGCAGAAAGTTTCCTTTGCTCTTTTCCAGCCCAATGATGATTTTTTCTTAGTTTTCTTTTTACCTTTCTTACATGTTTCTTTCTGATGGAAGGTACCTTTATTGAACTTTTTTTCTATACCATTAGGCTTGAAACGCATTCACATGTAGTTTACGTGGGTTTGCTACAGACTCCATGCAGTTGCTCAACTGGAGACAGCATATTATTGTCCTTGGTGCATCTTTGTTGTACAAAGACTCCAGTCTTTAGGGGCTGTAGCTTCTAGGAGCTGTTTGAACGTATACAGAAAACAGACCTGCTTGAGTAACTTGCAAATGAAGTGTAAGATGGCAAATGACAGATGGTCGAGACAGACTGGCAAGAATAAGAAACAGTCAAATAGTACAACCAGAGCGTTAGACAGCAGTCACAGTACTGCAGATTCTGCCCACTAATTGTGGGCTGCAATGGCGGGGAGAGAGGCAAGAGAGGACAGCGAGAGGCTTTTTGTTTTATGTTTAGTGCAGAGGTGCAAAGTAAGACCAATGCCTTGAGTGAAAACTGACTCCTACATTTTTGTTTCCGTGTAGACTGTTTTCCTTTGAAGCTACATTTCAGCAGAGATTTTTCTACTAAACTTCTGAGGATGTGTATTGGTGGGTCAATAGTCTTCCCTTGTACCTTTTTTCAACGGTTAAATAACATTTATGGAGGAGTATGAGATTAGATTCTCTTCCGCTCCCTTGCTTGTTTTTTTTAATAGTCACTTTCAAAATCATCAGTATTCAGACAAGTTGAAACTATATTTTTAGTCATGTTATTGCAGTCTGCAGTTGTTGGGGAAAGGGAAGGGAAAAAGCATTCCCCATGACCGTGATGAGAAACAGCTGAAATGCTATAAACATTGATCACTGTAGGCGAAATAGTAAATCAGGAATGGGCAAGGCAAGCATTTTATTTGTTTAAACTGTCCCCTGGCTTTTTCTTGTTTATTTTTCTAGTTTAACTGGGTTGACAGAGACAGGGAATGAATAGTATGTAGTTTATGGTTGTTTTACAACATTACAGCTCCAAGAGTATAAATAAAGTTTCTCAGCTCTTAGTGTTCTCTTTATTGTATTTCATTCTTGCATTTAGCATTCTGTTCAGTGAGGTCCTGATTCTGCGTCACTGACGGCAACAGAGGTGTCCCCTGACACTTCAGCAGGCTCAGTAACAGATCTTTAAGAGACTGAGCTTTCTAGATGCTCTGACTGGGATTGTTTATGCTTACAGAAGTAAGGTGCTCCTGAATTACTTCGGGAAACACTGGTTCTGCTCCCGTGGCTGCCTATAAGTGGGCACTGTGACCATAAGCGAGTCTGTCCTCGCCTCAGTGTCACCACACAGAAGAGAGTGGTATACCTCAGAAGGGTTGAGGAGATGAAACTTAAGTTGTCAAGATCACTGAAAAATAGTGTAATAAGATGGATATTTATGTAGTTTTTCTTACAGTCCCTAAGTTTATACCGTTAGTATGAATATTTTTCATGCAGCTTCTCATAATGCATAACTTTAATCCTAGTTTCCTACACAAGTTTGCCTACCAGTCCCTTATTTATTATTGTCCCTAGCACTTTAATTTTTTTTTTTGTTTTGGCTTTTCCAGGAGTGCCAGCTAACTATTCTTATGAGAGATACTGGCTTGCGTCTACATTAGCATTTTTAGTCTGAGCTGGGGATTCTCATGAGGCAACTTTCCTCTTGATCTTCATTAACTGTGCTTTTCGTTCACATCACAGAGCAGTTCATGAACTGGATACCTTTCAGATGAAATTAATATAGAAGATGCACTCCAGTAGTGTGCTTAATATACTCCAACTGCTAATGGGCATTCAGTCCATGGCACCTGATCAGAAAGTCCTCAGCACCAACTGTTTTGCTGTAGAGATCTGCTCCTATTGGAACACCCTTATTGATATAAATACAACAACTATTGGTAAAAACTAATTAAGGTTGTTGTTCTTCCTTAGCTTTGTTTGCTAAATTAAGATAATAGGAACTTTAGGAATTATTGAAACAGGCTAAACATACAGACAGCAATTTGTTCCTTGTGCTACCAATTAATTGTTGGGCTTAAATGTTTACAGCAATAAGATAAAATCGATAGCCGGTATTGTACTATGTACATTCTTAAATCCAATGCAGATGAGCTCCTTGGATTTTACTACATACATTATCTACTCGTCTATTGTTTGAGTTCTTAAAATCAAACAAACAAAAAAAGGCTTTTTTTCAGGAAAGTCTGAATCTTTTCTTCATGTCTCTGTTATTAGCATTACTTTTATCATTCTAAAGCCAAAATGTAAGGCTGCTATTTGGAAAACAGAAATTGCATTAAATCCTCCACAAACCTGTTCTTGCTTTTTTTCCCACTGCCAAATATGATGCAAAAGAGAAAAAAAAAGAAAGTATCAAGTGATGTTGCACAAAATGGTAGCCAGCACAGGAATCAAAAGTAGCTCCTTGGAGAACAAAAAATGATGTCTCTACAGAACACTCCCTAGCACTGGGGGCGAAATGAATAGATCTAGTCATATAACGTGCACTTGGCCAGCCGGTTTGAAAGAGTGCTTCCAGCGTTTCAGGGAGCTAATATGGCAGCTGGAACTGGAGTACTTCAAATACGGAGTGTTCAAAAAAGCTGTTGCGGGTGATACAGTAAAATAGCAGTGCTTCTGTAAAGAAGAAATGTAAAGTGTGGATTTTTCTTTTAGCTCGATCGTTGGGTGTGAAATTGAATTGAGAAGTCTCCAAACTATATTAAATCACCCCCTTGGCATTGCCACAGGAACAATTTATTTCATCTTGAAGGAGCCTTTGGTTTCCAGATCAGTGGAGCTAAGCAGGAGGAATGTGCGTCACATTGAGGTAAACAGGGATGTGAGCCGGTTAAAAACAGAAAAGGCAACGCAGCAAAATTCTGTGCCCCTGACATTTGTCAGCCTCTTCTGAAATGTGAACGCCGTTTCCATTAAGCTTTGGGGCAGATATAATCTCTGTACCTTTTGTTGTGCTGATGAGTTGGAAGCTGAACATAAATTCATTTAGTTCAGCTGATTTTTCAAGAAGCAAGTCTGTCTTGTTTTGTTCACCAGGAGGTTTGCAGTGCTATTGCAGTGCTATCATGCCTGGTGGACTGTCCTCATGCAGGAGGACTGGTAGTGAGGGATGGCTCTTACTGCCTCAGTCCTGGCGTAAGGTGGAACTATCAGGCTTCTTCCAGTTTCCTACCTATTTTTGTCATCACAAGTTTTTGTGAGATGATGAATTACAAATGTCCATACCACATTGTGTAATGTCTGTCATACTTTCTGAAAGTCTCTCTCTGGAACAAGACACTGAATCTGTAAGCAGTAAGCATTATATCAAATATTTCTGCTGTCAGAATGATTTTGGCACAAAATGAAGGCAAAACCCTGGACGCAGCCTTTAGGATCTAAAAGTTCTATGCACATGCCTCCAAAACAGCCCTGGTGTGTAAGGGTAACACGGCAGCATGTGGGAGCCATAGACCAGGGCTGTGTGCAGACATGCTTTGTGGCCAATGTATGTTCTGTTTAGGGTTGGTTCACTGCAACAAGGTCACTTACCATCATGTCTGGAATACAAAATGTGTATTTTTTACATAGTAAAACTTAAAGGTATTAGGACCCCCTTTAATATTAACAGGATTGCAACAGTGCAAGCAAATCGGTCTTGATTTAACCGAAGAGAACAAGATTTAATGCATTTTTTAACCTGCCTCTCTCAAAGTCCAGCCTTAAAATTTATTTTGGCTTATACTGTTTCATCTTATCTTTGGCTCACAATTTACCTGACCTTCACCCCTTAAAAACAACACAAAGCCAAGCACAGAACAACAAACTGCATGAACTGGTGTAGCAAACCTGGGTTGATTTATTTGTGTACTGAGACAATTGTGCAATTTTGGAAGAGGCTAATTAGTGCTGTGTTTAATATAAATAAATAAACCCAAGCTTTTTTCACCCTTATGTCAATGCTCTAATCTACTGACAGCCAGCTGAACGTGAGCCAGAAGTATGCCCAGGTGGCCAAGAAGGCCAACAGCATCCTGGCTTGTATCACGAATAGTGTGGCCAGCAGGACTAGGGAAGTGATCATCCCCCTGGACTCGGCACTGGTGGGGCCGCACCTTGAATACTGTGTTCAGTTTTGGGCCCCTCAGGACAAGAAGGACATTGAGGTGCTGGAGCGTGTCCAGAGAAGGGCAGCGAAGCTGGTGAAGGGTCTGGAGAACAAGTCTTATGAGGAGCGGCTGAGGGACCTGGGGTTGTTTAGTCTGGAGAAGAGGAGGCTGAGGGGAGACCTTATCACTCTCTACAACTACCTGAAAGGAGGTTGTGGTGAGGTGGGTCTTGGTCTCTTCTCCCAGGTAACAAGTGACAGGACAAGAGGCAACGGCCTCAAGTTGCGCCAGGGGAGGTTTAGATTGGATGTGAGGAAAAATTTCTTTACTGAAAGAGTGGTCAAGCATTGGAACAGGCTGCCCAGGGAGGTGGTGGAGTCACCATCTCTGGAGGTGTTCAAAAAAATGTGTAGACGTGGCACTTTGGGACATGGTTTAGTAGGCATGGTGGTGTTGGGTTGACAGTTGGACTAGATGATCTTAGAGGTCTTTTCCAACCTTAATGATTCTATTCTATTCTATTCTATTCTATTCTATTCTATTCTATTCTAACTTCAGGAAGAGATGAGCAGAACCTTGCACTGAGTTCCAAGGTGAGAAACACACTTTTAGATGGTACAGTAACCAGGCGGTCATTGCATAGTACTTTGTAATTCTGGTTACCTGACAAAATACCCAGGGTTCCCTGTTTTTTTCCCCCTTTCAAAATTTCTCACATGTAGAAATGTTACCATCTTAAAATGTACCCTGATGAATGACAGGTGGAAGGACACATTTTTCTGTTGCATTTTTTGGTTGCTGTTTCCACCTATGGGATTGTATGAGGGATTCCCTTTGATAACTGAAGAAACTTTCTGTAAACCAACATTCAGACAGTAGTATTCAGTCTGAATATTTTATTCAAAAAATACCCTGTCCCACTGGTAAGGAGGGAGTAGGAAGACCTCACACTGTTGGCTACCGCTGAAAGGTAAAATAAAAAGCTAGGACCTGGAGACCTGTGCCTTAAGGTGATCTCTGAATGATAAATTTGTATTTTATTCTCCTGCCATTTCTTAAAGGCATGAGGACAAGACCATGGGAGCTCTTTATTGATCATCATCATCATCGGTTTAAAATATTTCCTCCCTTTTCAGCACTCCTGGAATTTTAACTGAGACTCAATAGTGCTTTTTCATATGCGCTTCCAAAGTTTCCTAGTAAGTTTTATCTTTTTAGAAGCAGAGAATTTGATCATTGATTAGGCTGTTGTTTACACTGGCTATTTGCAGGAGTTCTTGCCATTTAAGGAATTTTCACATGTGAGTTATATCAAGCTGCTTGCTTGTTTTCTGTGGCTCATGAAATAATTGTTAAAAGGACTTGAGGTGAATCCAGTTCTTTAAAGTTCTGATTAGACAAATGAGACCCCTTTTCTTTTTTTTTCTTTCTTTTTCTTTTTTCTTTTTTCTTTTTTTTTCCTTTTTCTTTTTTTCCTTTTTCTTTTTTCTTTTTTTCTTTTTTTTCTTTTTTTTTTTTTAACTTTCAGAACTACAGAAATGCATACTGCTGTCCTGTAATCTTTCCTTCCTATCTTTTTCATGAAAGTAGCCTTTTTGCTACTTCTGGGCCACTGGCATTTTGAAATTTTATGGGGCTAGTGCTAAATAACCTCCTCAGATTGAGCCTAAATCTTTTAATGGGCAGTCTTTTTTCATATCAATGCTGTTGGTTATTTTAATTCAGATAATCCCTTTCCCTTCACATCCTTTACTGATTTTCTTATACTTAGATGCAGCAGCAAACATATCGTACCTTAGTTTCTGTTTCCCAAGGCAAGATCATTTACCTTTACCTCCTGAGATAGGCTCACCCCTTCTCTGATCATCCTTGCAGTCGTCTTCTGTTGCTCTTCCAGTTTGCCTCAATCTTCCTTAATCCTGGATGAGAAGAGCCATACACAATATCCAGACTAGGTCATTACAATATCCTTCATGTGGCATTGACATATCCCAATCCTCAAATTCCAGCTGATATTTTCTAGCCTTTTGTATTTTTCTTTTTTTAAATGTGTGCCACTTTAGTGACTCCTTTATTCCCCCTAGAATTAACTGGTATGCCCATACTCTTTGCTGTAAATGGGGAATTAATCTGTTGGTAGAATGTTTTTGTTGCTAGACTCTTTGGTGCACGGCCTCCATATGTTCTATCAAATTCCATCTTCTTGTGCCGCACAAGAGATCTGCAGTGTTGCAGCCAGCGTGGCTGTGTGGAAATAGAAAACATTTGACTCTGAGATATGAGTGTATTTATTACAGGAAAATTTATATCTGGTACAGAACTAATTTCAGGAAAAACTTATTTCATAATTGTAAATTTTGTCTCAGTTTCCTTATTGTATACAGTTAGTTCCTTGGATTATCTTTCATATAAAGGAACAGGAAAATTAAAATAGGAAAAATGCTTGCTTTATTCGCTTGCATACCTCTAGGAAAAAGGATTAGACTGAAGTTTCAAATCATAGCCATCTCCTAAATCAAATGTGCAACAAGAGTGATAATGAGCGTAAACACAGTGAATAATAAAATGTGATTTGTGTTCGGAGTTCTAGGGCTCTAATCCAAAGCTCACTGATGTCTGTGGAAAGACTTCCACTGATTTGAATTAGGCCTTGGCTTTTGTCCTGAATGAACACAATAATAGTGGAGCTATTCATGAAAGAAATGTTTGGAAATAAATCACAGGAACTTGCTGTGTCGGAACCCAATTCACTTGCTAATTCAGGCAGTCATGTTTTACAATAATTGTTGTGTCGATGCTTTGTCATAGTCCCTTGCATGAACTAACCAAATTCAATCTTAAAAAAAAAATCTTTTGCTGCTGCTGCCGTAATTGGAAGGTTGTTTCTGGATCATTACTCTGATGTTTGAAACCTTCTTTAACTTCTAGCCTAAACCTATTTATGCCAATTGTTTCCACTTGTTTCATGCCAACGTAGTCTTCTAGTCTTTATACAGTATACTTTGTCTTTATACAGTTCTGGTAAACTGCTGATGATTGTCCCATCTCCTCTCAGGCTTTGCTTTGTTTTGCTAAATAAACCAAGCATTTTCATTTCTTATTCAGTAAGTTGTTTGTTCCCTGTAGCCTTTATCTGAATCCATTCCCGACTGGCTTAATCTATCTGGGATATGGACAACAAAACCTGCATTTTTAATTAAGTGTAATAGTGCTCTATATAAATTTGGTACTACGTTCTTTGCTTTACTGGAAATACTTTTCCAAATACATCCAGTATTTCGTTTGCCTCCTTATGGCTGCATTTCACTGATCACTTTTATCATGTGACTTGCAGGATCTTGGTTCCCAGGTGAGCTCCCATTTAGTAGTAGAAATAGTTTTTAGTCCAGGAGCGCATAGCTTTGCCTTTGTACTCTGAGGCTTTTAGCTTGTGTCTTACTCCAGTGCTCATTTCTTCCTTGCATGGTGCTCTGTTTATCCTCTGCATTGGCTGTCGTAAATGATAACAATCGAGCTTGAGTAATCAGCAGCCTTAATTAGTATGTTCCTACTTCGTGCTAATTTTGTTAATTAAAAAAAAAAAAAGAACTCTAGAAACTGCTAGAGGTGGTGAACGCTGGGTGATGGGAGCTGACGTAAGGTGACAGGAAAGAACTGGGGAAAGGTGCCCAGTGTTGGACAAAGGAATAGTGAGGTGAAGAGAGGGCACGGAGCCCACGAGGGAGAAGGGAGAACTTCTGCAGTATTGGTCAAATGAATGCTACTCACATTTGCCAGAGCATTAATTGGGTCTCTCAGAGACGTACTTGGGATGGATGAAGACGTGCCAAAATCCCAGAAATAAATGCATGACTCATGACTTTCTGCATTTTGACTTTTTAAGAGTAGCAACACTGCTGCTTAACTTCAGTCGTTCCTTTATTTTTTTTTTCAGGAGTTTTCAAAGTGTTCTGAAAGTTTAAAGACTTACTTTCTAAAAGCATCTTAAAAATACTGAATCCTAAAAGCACTTTAAAAGTCCTGAATTGAGAGGATTATGAGTCTTGAATAATTTATCCACAAAACTTGAAAGGGAGAGAATTTGCTTAGGTCTTTAAAATGTATATGATACATTTTCTTATAGATTGGAATGACTCTGAAAGACTTTTATCCAGATAAGTACATTCAGCAGATATTAGAAGTCACAGGCAATAGCAATTAAGGCATAAGGCGTTTCCTGGGAATTAATATCAAGGAGGGAGGAGTTGGGATGGCTCAAGATGCAGCTGAGGGCCATTAACTGCAGTTGATGATTAATGACCTCTGCTGAGGTCATTATTATTATCAGCTGAAAATGTAGGAAAAATTCAGAGGTATGAATCTTTTTAATGGGAAATGCAGTTTCAGTTGGTGCAGCAGATGCGTCCCCACTGTGGGTAGACTGCCCTGTATTAATATGAAATAGAGGGCTTGATTTCCCTTCTCCCCTCGGCATCTTTAGGAGTGTTAATCAAAGCTGGATCTCTAAAGCTGCACCAGTATCAAATTGAAAAGTAAGCAGAATAAAGTCCATAGCTCTTTAATGTTCTCCCAGTATTACATTTGGCGTCCAGTACTTAATCAGCTTTATTTAGAGATACTCCCATCTGTCCCTTTCGGTGCCGAATGAGAGTGCATCTCAGTATTATCCAGAAATGTGCCCAGAACATTCCTTGCGCTCGCTGTTCTTGGACCCACATTGGAAATCACATCCTCCATTCTTTTGCATTATGGCCCTAACAAAGGCCTAGGTGCCACGTTGTCACGTATGCTGGGCACAAAGAGGGCAGGCACACAGGACTGGCCGATGCAAGAAAATACTGCTGTGTCGATACAGGGACAATCTGTTTCCTAATAAATAGGCAGTCGTAATAGATACTTACTTCCCAGTGTCCGTGCATGGTTTCTTCCATGGTTGGTGAAATATCTTTTTTTATATGATGAATGATTTTGTTGTTGACTTGTGGGGAAACTGAGAGCTACTACAGGGGACTAGGAAATGTTCACCTCGCTGCTTATTTTTAGCTTATGTGACTTCTGTTATACTACCTTGATCGTCTCATACATCTATCTGTATACATATATAAAAAAAAAAAAACCTTGATATCACTCATATATATATGTATTTAAGCTTGTCTACTTCGAGGTGCTTTTTAAAAAAAATACTGAAGAAGTCTGAAATAGGTAATATAGGTAACATAAAGACGTAAGCTTTAATTAGTCACTGTTATTTGTTATTTAGATTATACACAGTACTGCGTGTTTCTGAACGCTGCGTAAGTCCTACTTTACGCACACGCTGGTCCCCTGTCCCTTTCTCTCCCTTCCCCCAGCCCTCTTCCCCTGGTCATTGTGAAGGTTGTAGCATCAAAATTCCAAGCAGGACAGGACTGAGATGACTGCTGCTTTTGGCTGACCTTTATACAAATGTCACTGGATGTAGACTTCTGCTCAGGAAAACGGAATTTTGCGAAATTGTAAGCAAAGCAGTTAAAAAAATGTAACTCAGGTGTGAAAGGTTGACAATTTAAACGTTAGGTGGTATGACTAGACCCGCTTGTACAAACCTATCAACTTCACGCTGTTTGTGGGGTTAGTGCGTGCCTTTATTCACATTCAACCAAACCACTGAGCGCTCGCCTCTCTTTTTTTTTGTTGTTTTTGTTTTTAATCCCCCCCTCCTTCAAAGTATCTCCTGTGGTGAGAGGAAGAGGTGAGTGAGGTCAGGCGAAATGAAATGAAAATCATGAAAGCTTAATAGACCACAGGGAGGTTCCTTTGAAAGGGTGCCAGAGATGGAATATCAGTTATGGGGAAGAAGACCGCAGAGTTGGCAGTGAATGAAAGGAGATCTGGTACATGTGCATTAGTGTTTCATACTCCTTGCTACGGAACTAGTCTGTTTTCCTAGTTAACTCTTCAACAAATGTATCGTGCGGACAGCAGGCGCTCCCACAGCGCTATTAGTGCTCCCTGATGCAGCTTCACTGTGCTTTAAGATACATTTTTCTAAGAAGTTCTGGATTCTTTGTCTTGCTTGTAAGATCAACAGATGAGAACTGAAGTATTGATGAGATTATGTAATAATTGCATTTTCTATTTCATCTTCTGCAGCCTCTGTTATCCACTCTAAGGGATAAGAAATTGTTTTCCTTGATAAGAAAAGAAGTTACATTTTAAGACATGTAAAAACGTGCTTACTTGCAGATATATCAAAGAAAACATCACGTTACTGTAATTATACAAACACNGCGCACGGTTTACAGAGAAATTGCAGAGGGAGTCTGCTCCTCCAAGGCTGCTAATGTACCTTGAATTTCTGTTGATCTCTAGGTCTGTAGGTGTGGTATGCTTTAGACCTTTTTTTACAATGCTAAAATATCTATATTTGTGTCATGTGCTTTTGAACATGGAGTTCTACGGCTAAATATTTTTAAGCCTGAAATCGGTCTTTGGGACAGGTCACTGTTTTCAGTTACCTAATTTTTTCCCTGCTGCTACAGGAATTCTCAAGGAATGAGTGTATACCTGTGCTAAGTATTTAAATGACAAAACATCCAGAAAAACATAACGTGGTACAAAATGACCCTGCAGTATTGGTGTGAATGTAACCCTCAGTTACAGCGGGCCTGATTGTCTGCTGACTCCATTGTAATTCAGCACAATGTTTGCTTTTGTACAGATGAGACCACAGTTGTCTGGTATTTTCAGTCATATGCCCTTTTCAGCTTCATTTCATAAGTCACTGTTGCAGTTTTGCTCACCTTTTACGAGAAGTTCAATAGCTGCTGGGTTCTCAGTTTGAAGACTCCTTCCCCCAAACATTTTGTAGAGTTCAGCACTTCCAGACCAGCGCTTACCTTAGTTTCTTTTCACAGAGCCTTTATTAGTCTGTGGACATCCACCCCCA
>VYZW01038679.1:4144-30506 GCA_013401315.1 Balaeniceps rex | reverse complement strand
TCCACCCCCAAAGGCCACGGGCTGAAATGTCCTGGTTAAACAGTTGTCATCAAGTTTCAGATTATCCTTTGACACAGTCTGATGTGACAGAGCACAAAGTTAATCTTCAGTGTTATTTCTTTTTCATTTGCAGGAAAAATTTGAAGGCTTGTTCCGTGCCTATGATGACTGTGTGACATTCCAGCTGTTTAAAAGCTTCAGGCGTGTGCGGATAAATTTTAGTAGTCCCAAATCAGCTGCTCGTGCCAGAATAGAGCTGCATGAAACACAGTTCAGAGGGAAGAAGTTAAAGTTGTATTTTGCACAGGTAATGAAATCTGGTATCTACTTCTATGTTAGTGCATAGCTATTATAGAAATATTGTGCAGTAGCACTGAATAGAAGTAATAAAGGTTTCTCCCATGCCCAGTCTCTCTGCTAAAAAATTACTCAGACATCCTTAGGTTGCCTGAGCCGTACCTGCCCGGTGGGTCTGCAGTAAATTTAAAGGACCGCTTAGGACCCAAGTTGCTTATTCAGCACACAAAAGTTACACAGCTTAGAACTGATTTACAACATCCGGTATTTTCTGCGGGTAACTCTCTAAACTAACTGTAAAAAAGCACTAATGTAAAGTATCATAAGTTCATTAAAAAAAGTAGGGCTGAATTACTTATTTGACTGCAACCCTGAGCCACAGTCAGGCTTCCTCCTGCCCCTTTTTTCCTTAACTGAATACATGGGCAAATTTTCTAAAAGGAATTCAGTAAGTTCAAGTAAAAGGGAGAAGGTAGGGGGAGAAGATATAACGCCCAGCCTGGGGGCATAGGGCGTTATATCCATCTGTTGGAAGTGTCAGATGGGGGTTTCAATTCTTCTTGGCCAAGGGTGAGAGAACCCAGATATCCCACTAGGCCCTGGCCAGGATATAGAAAGGTGAGGGAGGTTGAGAACCCAACCACCACCTCTTCTGAATGTGTTTTAATAAGTTGCTGTGGCCACTGTGGCTTATGGGATACTCACTAGTGCTTATAAGCAATGTAAGCGTGCTTTGAGCTGCCAAATTGGTCCTTCCAGAGGTCTTAGGTTAAGGGCAGGCTCATGTGAAGATATCAGTCAAACCTAAGAGGCAGTTAGATTTTGAGCCTCTACAGCCTGGTCAGAATAGGAGTTGTTTTGAGCCCAGGCAGAAACAGAACCTCAGGAAGATGGGAAACTACAGCTGTGAAAAAAGCAATATGCTTAATGGGTTAGATGAGTTCAGAAGATCTCACAGCTGGGTTTAGGTGTTCACAATCTACCTCAGTCCCATTTTATATGCCTTAATCTCCTAGATTTGGCTCTGAATTTTTTCTGAAAGGTTTCAAAACCTGCTGCTAAGCAGATCTGAGAATCATTTCACTCTAACTGCACAATCAAGAGGTTAATAGGAAACTTGGGATAACACAAGAAAAAGAAAAATGTGCATAATAGTGATTAGTCTCCATATCTAAGCTGATTTCCTGCAAAGCCATTTAGGTATCTGCACTATGCTCTCCAGTACATTCAGTCTTAAAAGAGCTTATTAGTTGTGTCCAGAGAATGAATATGTGGAAGCAGCACAGTATCTGGAGCAGTGCGTGTTTGTACAGAGCTGAGCCAGACTGAATAAGCACTTCCAGAACTAGAAGTTCTGGGGAACATGGAGTTGAGAGACCCAAACTGGCTCTTTGCAAAACCCACTGTGGTATAGCAGGGTGCTAGCTCAGGCTTGCCGTCATGCAAATGCAGTTTATTGCTTCTGTGCCCGAGCTGGTTGAAAACTTGCTCAGGTATGGCTGTAGTATAATTCATTTCTGTTGAGACTTCTTTAATACACCAGAAAAAAAGTAGGAATTAAACTGGATAATTTAAGATGGAAATAAAATGAGAACAATTAGTGGCGAATGACAAAGGAACATGATAGATTCCTTTATCACTTCAGCTAAAGAAATCAGACCTTCAGAAACCTTTCTGAAGTTACTGATAAGGCCTTGGTGCAGGAGTTACTGGTTTCTTGTCTAATGTCTGTTTTTATTTAGGAGTTTAGGCCAGTAGATCACAACAATATCTTTTCAGCCTCAAAAATCTCTGAGCTAGCAGCTGCGGATACCAAAGCTTTGCATTTATCCTCAGAGAACATATACAATAGGCCCAAACATTGTAGCTTTGCTCATGTAACAGCCCCCCACAGTGTATTTACTGTAGAGGAACCATCTGTAAGGTTGAGATGAAATTCATCTCCAGGCCTCCTCTGCTGAGACTGACGCTGAAACCCTGTCTGGGTGGCATTTGGTATTAGAAGTGTATGATTTGAGTAATCATTCCATTTACCCATCCTGTACTAAACAATGTATTTGTTATGCTTTAAAGATTCAGACCTCTGAGACAGATGGAGACAAGCTTCATTTGGCACCACCACAGCCTGCGAAACAGTTTCTCATCTCGCCTCCAGCCTCCCCACCTGTAGGGTGGCAACCCATAGATGATGCAACACCTGTCATCAACTACGACCTCCTGTATGCAGTTTCTAAGCTAGGACCAGGTAAGCTTGCGGTCCTTGTGTGAAAATGTGTCAGAAAAAGCAGACGAGAAATAGCAGGATAGAGAATAACTGTAGAGGAAGTTGGAGTAAAGCCTGTAAGTTGCATTAAAGCGTTGGATTTAAGTTGATGCATGTCAACTGGTTCTTTGCTTCAGAATGAGTTTTACCATATGTACATACAGAATTATATCTGATCTGCAGCTCGTGAGTGCTATTTGATTGAATAGCATATCAAAGCTGCTTTACACAATTTATTGTGCTTGGGTTTGTGCTTAGATGAGACAACTGACGGTTTATGTGGGGACTGGACAAATGCTTGTCCATGAACTTGAGGAGTTTTTGCTTTAAATCACATCTGCTCGGTACGGCTTTCCAAGATGCAGAATACCTCATCAAATGTTTAGACATCACTGCATCTCCACCAGAGTGGAGAATCTCTCACGTTAACAAGTTTGTCAAGAGAGAGAACTACCATTCCCCAGTCCTGGCAGGATTGCTCTGCTGGGACTGCCCATTTTCTGTTGAAAACTATGCAGAAGGAATGGGATAAGTTGTAGCCTCTATCAAAATAAGGTGGATGTCAATGGATAATGCAGATAGACTTTCTTTTGTCTTTCCATCTTCAGCTAATGCCAGGAATTGAAGCTAGCTGGGATTTTCAAAACAATGCTTTCCCTTAGAAAATGCTCATCTGCTGAAACCTAAACTTTTCAGAGGAGAGGATTACTTTTGATTTAATTAAGTCATCTTTACAAATAGTTTTCTTTCAAAGCTGTTAAAGCATCCTCTTTTAAAATTTTCAAAATGGAAAAGGTTCCAGTTTCAGGTCTAAGCAGTATCATTTAGAAATTAAGTCTAATTTACATTCGTAAAACATGAGAAAAAATAGCTTGTTAAATTATTTTCATACTGAAATAAAACACTTCAGATCCAATCTAATAACAGCTGGGGGGTGAGCTCATGAAAATTTATCAGAGTTTATTTTCGAAATTCTTGTAGGATGAGAGAATTTTTTTCTCCCCAGCTGTACTGAAGATGCTGCTTTCTTGTTCTGAGACTAGCTTCCAGTTGCAGACGTCTTATCACTGGGGCTTTTGTGTAACTGCACCAGAGTAACCCAGAGCTGAAGTGCATGGGGTGCAGGAAGAGATGTTTTGTGATTCACAAGGTTTGCAGGATCATATCTTTTTCACATGAAATCTCTCGCAGGGGGAAAATATATATCAGGAGAACATCAGAGATTCCTGTGTTTTATTCCCCTTCCACAGGAAAGCCCATAGAAAAGGGCTGTCAGGTGTAGCACTTCGTACTGTATTGCATATTATTATTTCCAGAATTAATGCTTTGCTTCTGAACTGCTGAATAAAAGAAAAACAAAAAACTCCTTTTTTTTTCCTTTGATGCAGCAGTGTTATAAATGGAAACATGTAAACAAATTCCCTAGCTAGCTGGGTAATAAATCAATTCCTGTTCTAGAGCAGTGGAATGTGAAATATCACTCATTGTCCCACACTCTGGGACAGCTTTGCGTGAAGGTCATATTCACCCGTATTTAAGGAGTCTGCAGGGAGCAATATGAAAAGTCATTGTGTGCTCTGCTCTCTTCTTTCTATTTTTAGCACTTGTTAGAGAGATCAATTTTAGTTAACTGCAGTGGCGGTTTTAAAATAGTGTTGCAGTTCTCAGTTGTGCATTTACTATGTTCAGAATTTCATTGAAAACCAAATCCCACCAAAACTCATTTCTCAGTATCACATTGGTAAAACATACACTGTACATCAAATAACACTTAGCCTCAGCTAAGATTTTTTTGTCATTCAAAAACCACAATTAAAAAAATGTAACTATGGCTTATCAGCTGTCAAAAAATACTCACTGGCACAGTTGTTTACAGAACCCTGAATGTTAGAGCCTGACTTCTATGTCTTTTAACTCATGAGGAATCTTTGCTATATTAAATACACTGATTTGGTAAGATTAATATCCAAAGACCAGGAAAACTCATTTGAGCGTGTAAATAGTGAACAGTTTCTTTGTATGTCCTCAGTACAAGATGAGTTTTACTGACCTACTTTGCTGGGAATGTAAGATGCACCACTTGGACACAGACCCACGCTACTTTCCCATTCCATGAATACACGTCATCTCCTTTCACAGTATGCTGCCATAATCATCATAGCCACAAAATTAGAGACTAAAACTGTCCCTAGGCACAGAGCATTTCGCTCCAGAGTAAAATTAACAGGCCGGAAGCTAGTTAACAGATTTGCTGTGCGTCAGCTTTTTCCAAGCTCAGTTTTGGGACAGGTTTTTTTGGTTTTTTGTTTTTGCAGCCTTGTGGCTGCAGCAATGACTGCCTGGCATATCAGAGGTCTAACAGAAAAGAATTCTTTTTGCTGTGCACAAAAAGAAGCTGGCTTTTGGTCCTTTGACATTAAATTGAGATCGGTAAGGGTGCATTTACTTCTTAGGGAAGACCATGGCGTGTTTAAGTTTCTGGTTGGTTGATGTATATTCTCACTTTCTGCAGATGCAGAAGTTGAGCTTTAAATGAGGCATGAACAGAATGCCATAGACCAGTCAGAGCCAGCAACTGTGTCTGTGCCTGGTTCTGACCACCAGCCTACTATTTTTTCAATATATTGTAAATAAAGAAGTATGATTGTTCATCTCTCTGATGAAAAACACTTCCACTGTCAAGAGAACTTCCACTAGTTTAAAATACTGGTGAAGATACAAAGGCATTGCACTGAACTAGCGTGGTAGTTTGGCTGTTTGCCTGTCAGGCCCAGGTTGTGTCTCTGCCTGGCCTGACTTGAACCTAACTCTTTCCTACAGGAACGCTTGCAACCTACCAAGCTAGTCTAGGCCCTCATGTCTTTTCTGTAACACTTTCTAAGGTCTTAGTTTCATCCCACTGAGGAATACAGGAAAGTTTTAGAATCATAGAATCACTGAATGGTTTGGGTTGGAAGGGACCTTAATGATCACCCAGTCCAACCCCCCTGCCATGGGCCAGGACACCTTCCACTAGACCAGGTTGCTCAAAGCCCTGTCCAACCTGGCCTTGAACACTTCCAGCGATGGGGCATCCACAGCTTCTCTGGGCAGCCTGTTCCAGTGCCTCACAACCCTCATTGTGAAGAAATGAGAAATAGATTAGATTAGATTAGATTGTATTATATTATATTGTATTGTATTGTATTATATATTAGAAACGTTTGTAAGAGGGAGGGGAAGGGAATCTCCAGGTCTAGGCTATGTATATACTGCAGAGCTGCTCCTCTCAAAGAAAAGGCAGCTGTGTTTGCTCTGCCATTTATTAGTGCAGCAGTTTACAAACCATCACCATCTTCCTGGCACTAGAGTAAGTCCTTATTTTCTGGAACACAGTCCTACCCCCTCCCTATCTACCTCCAAACCTGCACATTTCTTCCCTCCTTCCCCCATTGCCTCTTTCAAACCTGTTACCCTAATTTCTTCTCAACAGACTGCCCTGTACTCCCTCACTTTCTAAGTCTGCACTCTTCAGAGTGCTTTTTCCCAGGATCCCAGGTGCCAGCCTGGCCTCCCCTTGCCAGTCTCAACCCCTGCCTGCTGCCCACACAGAGGTCACCCAGACAAATTGCCTTTCTCCCACGGCTTTGATTCACGGACCATGGCTCCACTGATGAGATCTGCACTATACAGTAACACACAATATAGGTCTGGGTCCTGACCACTTAACTGCTCCTTGTGCTCCCCAGTGGAATTTTGCCCTCTGTCAGTTCACACTCGCCTCCACAATTTCAGGCACTATTTGAAAACCAGTGCAGGTTGGGCACCATCTCCAGTGGCCCATACAGATGAATCTGTACCAGTTTCAGTTCTCTCCATGTTTCCCAGTCCTTCATCAGCGTCACAGCAGGCTTTGCACCTCCTAAAGGCCCTCAGGCTACACTCCAGGTCATGTAAATACATTTTTCACGTTATGAAAGCACCATTCTGAAGTGTTACACATGATGGCTCTTAGGTCCACAGCAGTACCTCTCGGGACACAAAGGAGATCCTGCAGCAGTCTGTACCACTTGGCTGCTGGGTCTGTGAATGGTTAGTGGTCAGAGGAGGGATTGGGTCAGGGTTTCATTTTTGTCTCTGAGCAATTAAGATGTAGCTGTTCCTGCCATGCTCTAGCTGGGCTTCTTGAGGAGAATGCGTAGCTCCTGCCCCTGCTCTGCCCTGGGTTTGGCTCACTCTTGCACAGTGAAGGGGAAAACGGGGAAGAGCAGGACCCTGCCCAGTAAATGCCGCACACGGGGATTTCAAACCACGTCTCACACTGCAAGTTTTCTATGCCCAGGCGTTTTCAAACTCTCATGTTTGTTCTCACTGATTCAAAGGAAATACTAAATACTTCATATGACTTCCAGAGCAGATTAAAAGGGGCTGGAGGGGCAGTCAGATGGGCGATAGATAAAATTTTCCATCTCTGGCCTTCTCCCCTCTGTTCCGTGACTGCTTCTGCCATTCCCTCCCCTTGCCAGGGGCAGGGTACACGGAGCTGCTGGGTGTGGAAAGCTTTCCCTCTGCCTTGTTCTGCTGGCCAGGAGAGGACAGTGCCCTTCTGCAACATCGGTTGGACTTGATGATCTTAAAGGTCTTTTCCAACCAAAAGATTCTGTGATCAGTAGTGGGCTTCCAGAGAGCAACTCCTCTATCTTGCATATGGCAGGTACATGCAGTACAGGTACCATATGGGATGGGTCATTGCCTCTCTGCCAACACGAACATGCACCCATACAAAGGACCACCCGTTATTTGCACCATATTATTTGTAAAGCACTTGGATGAAGGGACTATAAATGGAAGGTATTTTTATGATGTTAATGACACATTTAACATGGAATGGACAGCTCCGAACCTGTATTAGCCTTTGATTGTGATCAGGGATGAGGTAGCTGCACAGTATCATTACCATTTCTTCATTATTAATTAAGCGTATGAACATACTCTTTGCTGGACAAAGAGATGCACCATCTCTTGGTGCTGGACCAAGAGACGCTTAGACAAGAGATGCACCATCAATGAAAGGTCATAGTACTGATTCACAAAGGGACAGAAAATCACATGCCATTATTTTTAATTCTGAAATATCCTAAGTTGCTTTTGTGCTGTTCTTGTGGTCATCTTTCTTGCATCACCTGAGGCTGTGGGTTTGCTTGTGGTTGGTGTGGTCACAAAAGGCAGTGCCAAGTGACATAAAAGCAGCTAGGCCCATTGTTGAATGGTGAAACTTCAAATTCCTATTTTTTTTCTTACGCCAAAGCAAATGAATAGACGAACATCATTGCTATTTTCAGGTGTTTGTTAGGAACATTTTCTGACAAATCTATATGGTGGAGGTGCCACAGCTTAATTCTTCCCTGCATTATACCCTGAAGGCAGAGTTCAGATGTTCGAGCATATTTGATAAATTTTGTGATATTTTTCTGAGTAAATTTATGTGAGTTTCCACTGTTATCTCATCTTACCTGAATATTTAAACAACTTATTATTAAGGGCTAGAGACAGCCCAAAGACTGCTGGAGGGGAAAGACACCCCTCCCCAAGAGTTCTTTGCCTTAACCTGTAAGAGTTCTCCAGGCAGGTGGGAGAAGCGGGAGCGGTGGGGCCATGTAGGGCCTGAGGACACAAAGGAGGCAGCATCAGAGACAGCTGAATGAGATAACTGGGCACATGCTTGAGCAATATTAATTACAGAAGTGGGTGAGTCTTAACTATGGTAACTCGACTCGCTACTCTTAGCTTGGGACAACCTATGTCTTGTAAACATAACTCGATAGCAGTGATTCAACCATTACTCCACTAGCTTAACTGCTGTGGATTTAGCTCCATTTCTTTTTATGCTGGAGGTGTTGTTCAAGAGGAAAGAAAAGAACATAGAAAAAAGCAGAAGGGAAGGGGAAATCTGGCTGTAACTATTGGATTTTTATTTTTGTACTTATTACCTTAGTATTTTTCCTCAAACAACAGTTAACGTTTAAGAACAAGATACATCTGTATAGAAGTCGTAGTTACTGTTGTCCTGTTTCTAGCTCAGCCATAAAAAGGTTTTCTGCAGTTTGAGCCACAGTTCTTCAGGCATGAATAATCGTGAGTACAGAACTGAGTCTGCAGCTCATTTATGCTCAGAAATAACTGTATGCCTTAAAACCCTAATTTATGAGTGCATCACATTTTGATTTGCAAAGTGACATTAATTGCTGTTGCAGTTACTTGTGCCAGAGGCAGCTGAGTATTTTTCCTTGTGTCTGTACTTATTTCCACTGTTCTTTTTCAGTGGAAAGAGTCCTTCTGGGAAGGATTTGAACAGTAAAAGAATGTGGCATTTGAACTGGGATTATTACCTTTTAAGAGGGCAGTGAATCTGATTTACTTCATGGTGCTGGTGTGCGACGAAAGGGCCCAGCGCTGCGTGTGCACAGCACTGCAGAGCTGCTTGTAGCTGACAGTGACCAATGTAGCTTTCAGTGCTGGTTTGGCAGCATTGACGTCAGCCCATAGCTGAGAAATTAGCTGGAGCCCGCAGGGAAAATAGGCAAAGAAAAACCATATAATTTCTCAATGCAGCACAACCAAGCTATTTCTCTTTTTATATTTTAGCCTATCAGCAAGACCTGTAATGCTTTGCTCAATTTGGATTCGGAGGAAAGGTTGCCAAAAATAGAGCAGTTAAATGTCAACATTAATGGTATCACAGCAGTAAAATATTTCTCACAGCAAGATGCCTGACTTATAGCTATTATTCACTAGTTGCCTTCTATTTTTTTAGGCAAAAATGCAGCATGTCCTCTAGTCCTAAGCCACCCAGTCTTATTTGGACCAAGAATTTGTCAGCACAAATAGCATGCGGTAACAGTCCCAGAGCTGCGTGTGCTAATGCAGGGCCAAACCTGCAACCCCTTCCTCGCATGGATTACTCTGCCATAAAGTTGTCAATAAATAAAAATCCAAATAAGTAACATGAGCAAACCACAAGTGCTTTGAGGTAAGGGCTGCCATTTCACTGTCATCATACAACACCTAGCACGGCCGGGTTCTGCCTGTGATGCAGGCATTTAGGAGCTGCTGCACCACAACTACAGGTCAGCTAGGTATATTGGGACCTCACCTTCGTCATCTCAGAATATTTTGCAGGCAATATGCAGTGGTTTTGGAGCAGTCTTATGAAAAAAAATCCAAGCTATCAGGTATGCGTGTGGTCACTGTTAAGCCTATTTGAATTTAACTGCGGCTTCTGGGTCTTGGAGATGAGAGTGATGACAAATAGTCCAAAGGGGGACAGCACATTATCTGGAATAGTTTCTGGTTTTTAGTGCTGCTAATGGGTGTTTGTCACTTTTGAAAGACCAAGTCATCCTATCAGAAATGTCACCGTTGGGACTTTTTTTTCTTTACAGTCTTAAATTAATTCCTTGCAATCTAATAACCAATACCTACTTACATCCTGTGTGTAATCCAAAACACATGAAGTGCCAGCAGGCTGGATGCAGGACTGAAAGTCCTATGTCTGATCCGGATTTTCCTTTGTTTGCTTGTGAACTCTTGCAGGTAACCACCTAAGCCATATTCATCTTCCTTGCAGGAGTACTGGGTGGAGACTTAAATAAGGAACGTACATAGTTAGAAAATCTAATGTACTGTTTAAGCATTTAGCCTGCTAGTGAGCATTTATAGATTGTACTCTATAATCTCATCTGTAGAGACAGAATTTGTTACAGCCCCAGCTAAACAGCTTTGAATCTCAAAATCCGTCTGGAGCAGATTTATGTATTTTTTTTATTTCTGGAGCAATTGGACCAAGGGTTGATGTCTGTCTGGAGGCGTCAAGTTGCAGAATCTAGTGGATTTTAAATGGGACTGGAGCCATGCTAGATTGAAAGAAAACAACAACAAAAAAGAATGGCCCCAACCCAACAGGTGTGACATGACTTCAGACCAAATGTTTGATAGGTTGGATTCCAGTGGCTCTTCTTAACCATCAGTTTCTATGTTCTCTCTCCTCTTTGTACTCTTTTTTTCCCTCCAGTGCTGTTGGCACTAATATTGGTGCAAAACACCATGATAGACACCAGGGTATTTTATTATGCCTTACAGACCAATGATCACTGCCCCCAGGGGCAGGATCCCCAGAATCTGTTGTGACAGCTGATTATAATATAGTCTAGCTATGCTTGCCCTCACCTATATTTAGGAGCAGCACACACTCATCTGCCCTATCCAGGTGCAGGAGTATTCTGCAGTCCAAGAGTGCCATGGTCTGTGCTGCTACTCGGGCTGTTGTCTTTTCGTCTAACAATTTTTCTCTGCTTCCAGGAGAGAAATACGAGCTGCATGCAGGAACAGAGTCCACTCCCAGTGTGGTAGTGCATGTCTGCGACAGCGACATGGAAGAAGACGAGGACCCAAAGAATTCTCCAAAGCCAAAAATCATTCAAACTCGGCGCCCTGGTCTGCCACCTCCTGTATCTAACTGAGCCTCTCCGGCAGAAACAGCACTTCTCTCCTCCGGCACAGCTCTTGTTTTTTGTTTGCTTTGTTTTGATGAAAGGCAGCCATTGCCTTCTGAGTACCAGGACATTAAACTCATTGAAATCCCTGCACAGTAACCAAGCCTATGTAATAAAAGGGCTAGGAAAAAGATCTTTGTATATGTAACCATATCACACACCAACTAATAGATTTTTCTGGAAGGACAAAACAAGGCTGAAGAAACAAGGGAGGGTTTCAGTCTGAGGATTTTTCACAGCTATAATTTGCATGCTGAAACACCACTACCAGAGAGATAGTTCAGGGTGAGCAATTAGGCTGATATCAGGCTTGATATTCAAACTCCCAGAATACTTGCTAGTGCCCTTCATCAAGCAGCCTGCTCCTCTGCCCTCCTCAGTTCCCCAGCAGACCTTAATCTCCCTCCCCCCCTGTTTTTTTTCCAAGGGGGGCGTGTGTGTTGTTTTTAATCTACTAGCAGCTTGGTGGCCTTTTCATCCCCCTGGAATTTTCTGTAAGGAATACTATCTTTGCAACATGTTTAGAAACAGCAGAAAAACACCCTCTTCCACCGACAGCTGTAGAGTACACCGGTCCTTAACCGTGGCAGGGATGTGAGAGAGAGCTCCTGGGCTGAGGGGAGAGGCAGCAGCTTGCTGGAGGATCTGGTGTGTTTCAGTCCTTCTCCTGGAGGAGGAGGGAGCCAGAATATCAGTAGGGATTGTCATTTTATCTTCCATAAAGGTATGAGTGGTACTTCTCTCTGAGTTGGAGGAAGAAAGAGAAGCTAACTGACTGCTCATTTAAGATGGGATTCATTGCTCTCTGTCATAGCTGTAAGTTCTAGTAGTGATGCAGGCTGAATGCTTTCCTAGTGGTGTGTTGAATAGCCCTGAAACTGTTAGTAATTACTCGTACATCTCTAATATTAAGACCTTTTCCCTCCCCACTTCCTGTGCTTTAAAGCCCGTTTTGAGCTGTATGCAGTTTGGGTTTGTGGAGGTGAGGAGAGGTTAGCTGGTGTTCTTTTGTTGTTTTTTTTTCTCTTTTTTTAGGCCAAAGAAAACAGGACCATAATTACACACTTGAAATTAGACTGCATGCAATTGAATCCCTTTTTTTCACTCTGTCCTGCATGTTTCTTTCACTTGCAATGTATACTGGGTTACAAAAATTGTTCTGTGTTTTCATCATGGCTGACAGCAGACAGATACTGGATTCCCTGCCTGGCATACCTTCCATGATGATTTTTTTTTAATGCGTACTTGTCATTTGGAGAACATATTTTCTAGACATTTGAGCTCAGATTTTGCATATATTTAAGCATGCGCTTAATTTATGCACATGAGTAGTTCCACTGAAATTAATACTGCAGAAAACTGAGCACATGTGTAAGATACGGTGGGATTTTTAAGCTAATTAGCTGCAGCTGTACTCCCAAAAGTGACTATAAAACAGCACAGTGAGATTCCATGATTTAAAATCCTTTACAAGTTAAAATAAGTAAATACATCTTGGAAGCTCATTTTAGGATCTGAAGTCAGCTTAGGTTCTGTAATCAAGATTTGTGTCATAAAACCTAATGATCTGGTTTCTGAGGGAGGGTTCCATTCCACCCTTAATTAGCAGTGAGGCTACAAGCTTCAGCAGAGTCAGGTCCCCCTTGCTGGGGTATTGGCTCTGCAGTACTTCCAGGAAGAAAAGCATGCTGCTTTTTGGTGAAGACAGGAGACGCCATTCTCAATATGCATGGTGAGGACGTTCAGAGAATGAGGACTTACCATTCTCATGTAGTTCATTCTCTGCCCGCCACAGCCCCCTAATACTCCTGTTGAGATGTAGTGCTTTACTTAGCGTATATCTATAATGTGATACTTGTTACTGCATTATGGACATCGTCATGCGTGTGTTACACTAATAGAAGCAGATTAAATACAGCAGAGAGTGAACAGAAAACGGGGCTTTAGTATCCTCATGATATCTGTGTAAAGTTGTCTTAAAGTAACTCCTTAGAGGTTTCACTTCAATTATTTTTTCAGTGATGCATTTAGAATTGGTTTAAATCAACAAATTGTCACTCATTGCCCTAGGACTATAACCTGATGTTCCTGTTGAAAACACCGTCATAGGCCACTGACAATATTTCAGGAGTAACACCACTGTCTTTTTTGAGAACATACGGAACACTAAGGTCCATGGTTTTAGACCAGTATAAACAGGGAGAGTAAGATTTAAGCGCGTAAGATTTTTTGTTGATATATGCTGTACGGAACAAATTACTGGTCACATCCTCAACTGATGTAAGCGATCAGAGATCGTCTCCAATCAAAGTTGATACTCTGGATTTTTTTTTACATGCAAAAGTATTGGAGGCTGAATCTAGTCCTTGTATCCATGTACTCAAACTTTGGAGAGACTTGGTTCTGAACGGCGGACTTTGGTCTCAAATGATGTAAAACTTTACTGCAAATTAAAGCATTGGATCTTAAATGTTCTTTCCTCAAAGTGCATTTTCAGATGGATTTAAGAACCGGCCCCATTCAATGACTACTCTTTGTCTTTATAAAACTACCTAGTACTACCCAGGAGGGAGTAGAATATAGCTCATTGGTTAAAGCATGGAAATAGAAACACAACTACAAACCTGAAAACTCAAAGAAGCCTGTTTTAACGATGGTCAAAGCTTATATATCACCTTTAGATGATAAAATAAAGGTCATCGTAGAAAAATGTTTCAGGTGGTATGGAATAATGTCCCTACCACAAAAGTAACGGCATTTGTGACTCTTAAAAGAATGCAGTGTTTTGCTAAAGGGTCGTTCTTGCCTGGCATGGAAGAAAGGCTTCTTTCAAAAAACGCTGACCATCTGGAAGAGTAACTGTCCTCTTTAATTCAGTAATTCACAGACAGAGCCCCTACTTACTTCAGTGGGAATTTTCTTTTGAGAGCTCAGTCCCTCTGACTTGCACTTTTCACAGGGTGTCCGCAGTGCTAAAGTAGATTCTCTCATGTCATAATACTATAAATCAGAATGAAATCTCTGTGTTACCTTCCTGCTTCCGATGCACAGTGGCATAGGCGAGGTCCTTTTCATTTCCTTTCGAAAGCAGGAGCCCGTGGGAGCGGCTGGCAGCGATGCCCCGGGGCCCTCTGTTGGGTGGACCTTGCTCCTGCTGCTGGTTGGAAATCTAAGGAGGAAATCAGGGGAGTACAGCTGCCGTTTCTGTGGCCCGCTGGCTGCTTGTCCGTTCTGACCTCTTCAGATAGGAAATCGAAATTTTAATGACTTCCTAAGCACAGTTAAAAGCATGAAAACATTTACAGCGCACGGAGAAAGGGTATTTTGGGATCTGCTCTTTTGGAACAAAAGAACAAAGAATTTCTGTGGCCTTGATTTTTGTAATTAAGACAAGGTAGTACAAACTCCCCCCTTCCTAACATATACATACATGCTCAAGTACACTTGGTTTTCAGCAAGAAAACATGGCAAGAGCATCCCTTCCTCAACCATAACAAGACTGCAGCCATAGTTATTGTAAAGTGCTTTATATTACAAAAATGTGCCCCACCGATAAATTGTTTAACATTTATTTGATCCTAAATTGGGTGGGAGGGGTGGGTTGGTTTTATTTTGGTCTTCTTCCCCCCTCCCTCCCATTCAGCGACAGCGAAAAAGCTTTCTGCAAAAAGAAAGACTGTTCTTTGTACAGAGTAATGGACTGAACCATCTTGCAAGACTTGATTACAGTGGTACGTCTGAGCACTGGGACAGATTACGTTAGCGTTTCCATTATATTGTACATACTTTTGAAATATTCTATTTAGTCGTATTTTATAGGAGTATTAAAAAGCTATTGGCTAATTAATCACTTTTACACTTGTATAATTCAGAGCTTAGTTTAAAAAATAAATACAGCAAACAATATTTTTGTGTTCTGCTTGCATTGGCATTTTGAAAAGCAACATATAAAGAGTTAAACTATATTAATAAACCGACTAGGGTGGTATATACCACTGCTCTCTTAAGTGGTAGCACTGAAAATGCTTAAATGTGTGACATAGGCCAAACTCTGTTTCGATAGAAATTAGGGAGGAAAAACAGCCCTCTTACTGGCAGGATATGCTGTGTTCTATTTTAAACTGCTGCAGTTTCACAGATTTTTGAATTTGCACTGGTTCGCTGTGGATTTGGCTAGGTGTATGCAAAAAAAGAACACGGCGCAATCCCTGGTGAGCAAAAGCACATCCCTGACAGCTGATGCGGTTCTTACTGTGCTTTTATAATAATGGGTAAATACAGCAGGCATGAGTGCTTGAATAAGGAACATGGCATCCAGCTGCCATCTAGGCTGGAGTAAAAGATCTAGTAACATTAATTATTACAAAAATTGAAACTAATTGCTTGTAGTCTCTTGCGTCAATTTGTACTGGATCTTGCAAAGGATTGGAAGCCAGAAGATGAGTTTGCTGATCAACTGTCTTGTGATATTCTTATATTTGATCACTCAGATCTGCATCTGGAAAAATGTTGTGGGGTTGTTTTTTTTCTGGGTTCCTGGCATAAAAGACTCAGTTTCTCAAAGGATGATTGTTCATGATTCTGAAAATTAGGTCCGCTTAAGAAGTCTTGTTGGAAATGTAAGCTCTGAGCTCACTGATTCCTCCTGAAAAGACGGGCCTTAACATCTGTGCTTTGATTAGAAAAAGTAGTAGTAGTCATCTTCTTATGGAGTACTTTAGAGGTAAAATGCACTATAGGAGGCCTGATTTATTCCTCACTGTTGAGCAACAAATGATCTTTCCCACCTCAGTAAGGTTCTTCGTCTGATCCGACTGAAATGTTGCATTACCTACATGCCGATTGTAGCTCTTCCGTCTTGCTTGGCAACTGGACACAGTGCCTGGAAATAAGCTTCAGGGCTTCAGTGGTGAATGGTAGGGAGCTGAATGTTCCAGAGGATCTCAAACTGGTCTTTGGTTGAGGACGTGACTGTACGCATGTAACTTCAGTACGCGCTTAATTTGCACACACAAATAGGCAATATTTATTCATACCAGGCATTTGTGCATGCAAGTGATAACGCGCAACCTAACCCTGCATGATATTGAATAATTTGGGTTAAGAGTATTTCTCTCAGCTGGAGCAGGGGCCTGAGGCTTCCATGGCTCGTGCCTTGGTTACCTACAGCCGAAGCTCCTATACTTCATTACTGATGGTCTGGCTATTGCTGTTCTTGTGCAGCCTCCGTTTTTTGTCTTAAAGAGTTACAATCAAAGCAAGAGAGGTGGTGATTTAAGAATGACGTGTTGGAAGTGCAGAGCAGACTCCAGCTCTGCAATTGGGTCTGTAGTTACTAACTCACTCCCTGAGGATCGGCCCAACTTCTTAAAATGGATTCAGCAACTCACAGGGCTTGAGTCCTTCGGTATTTCGCTGCCTGATGACGAAATCTGTAGTCAGTTTGGTGGTGTTACAGACAGACTTACTGGAACAGCTTGCTTGAAGTGAAGGCAATACCTGTCATGGGTCTGGGGAACTGCAACAAGCTTTCTATGGAAGAGGGGATTTAAGTAGGTTATTATGGATATCCTGATTAAAGTGCATTCAGCTCGCTTCCTCTAAAGAACCTTTACTAAATTTATTTTTGTTCCTTCTTTGGTGGTAAACATTTTAGCATTAAACATTTAGCCACTTACAACGTTCTCTCACGTACTAGTATGAATTTAAGACCTTTGCATTTCTTTGATTCCCCTCTGCCCAAGAAATCATATTTAGTTCCATTTTACCAGAAAGCAAAACCAGATATGGATTAAAGTCCCAGACAGACCTTCACTTATACTCATCCTCATGCAATGCTCTTGAATAACTATGCTAGCAAAAAAAAAAAAAACAAAAAAACAAACCCCAAAACCAAACAACCCAAACACTGCTTTTCCTGTTTCAGCACATCTTCCAGGGGGTGTACAGCAGCTTTCAAATATTCTAGGCTCCTCTTAAAAGGAGATACTTTTTCTAATGTGAGCTGTGCCCTTTTTTTAAATACATGTAGTCTGTGGCATTCAGGGGTAAAATTACAAGGGAGGAAGTGTTGTAAAAGCTCTTTCCCACATGCCTATTCGAAGTGTTGAGTATATGCTGTACTGCTTTGGCTTGGAGCGGAGGGGAGCCTGCACTGTTAGGGGTAGAACAGCAGCAGCACTCCCAATGGAAGGGCAAGAACCCCGAACGCCTCCATGGCAGAGATGCTAAAAAGCATTTAAAAAAAGCCTTCATTCGTCTCTCCCCTTTTCTCAGTATGTTCAGTCGTTACACAGAGATTCTGGGGCTACAGTAAGAATCATCTGTGGATTCTTTTAATGTAGGATTACGTACTGAGGCAGTAGCTGCAAAGCCTAGAATCTGGGGCATTTGTTAGTGAGATTCTTGCCGGAGTAAGGCTGGGAAAGCTGTGAAGTGTGAGCAGCCTCAAAGTTAATGAAAAATGAATATATTCAGGACCTTAAGACACACTTCAGGATTTAAATTCATGTAAATGAGAGATGTATTAAGAAGGGCCCATTTGCTGTCCCCGAGTCAGGGGCTTCCTCACTCACCTGAGTAAGAGCATCCAGCAAGGATTAAAACTTCTCTATTACTATACACCTGAAAAATCAGCCTTGTTTTAACAAATTATTGTAATTGATCATTTATCTAGTACGAGAAAGTTGTGTCTACGTTAGCGTCACACAGATGTGTTCTCTTCACTATTCCGCTAATGAAGGTAAATGTTTTGAACCCATTTTAGAGCAGAGTTCTTGTTCAGAAACTTCTGAAAGAAATGCCATCTGTAATGACTGATGGATCCTTAAGTGTCGATTTGGCAAGTTGTCCTACTGTGGGTAGCTGCAGAAATATTTCATGTATGTTGTTGTAGATTTAAAAACATTACTCATGTTTTCATTCAAGTGTCTGCATTTCTGACACAGATGTGACATATCTGTATATACTATAAATCAATACTATTTTTAACCACATATTTTGTACAAATATTCACATTAGCTCTGTACTTCCGTGAAAATCTATTATGGTATTAAACATTTTGGTGGAATTAGCAAACTCCTTGTCCATGCTTTGTTTTCATTTTGTGACAGTTTTAAGCAGCTGAGCCATTTGTTACATCCAAGACAAATACTATCATTTACAGCTATTCAGAACAGTGCCTTAAATACTGTATACACCTGTACCCTCTAGTGACCAATTCCAGCCACTGCAGAAGCGCGGAGGCCACTACCATAGTTCCTCAGACCTCTGGATCTGAGTGACGAGAGGCCAAAATTAAAGTTGACCCAACAGTAAATGTTGGTAAAACATTTTGTAAAAATTAGCTGTTGTAAAAACAGCTAATGAGAGTAACTATGAGTGTGAGACAGCACATTGCTGTTGAAGGGCACCCAACTAGAGATTTCAATACACACAGGTGCAATTTTATAATGGCTTTTTTCTTTCTACCCCTTTCTCCAAAGCTTCTAGTGTGGAAACTGTCAGGAATCAGATGATGAACTTGGTGCTACAGGTGCGGTCCAGTTCAGTTTCCTGCATCCAAAAGCCACATCCACACAGCTGCTACCAATCGCAGCAGCAATATGTATTTCCACTTTTGTACTAGTCTCAGATCTCTAACAGAACAACAGTAATTAAGGTGGGGGGGGAATAAAAGACAGTAAGAAAACAATTAAAAGAGTCTTGTCCCCTACTATAATTCTTAGAGCTGGGGTGAGGGGGGGGAAGGTATCACTCTTGCTTAAAAAATTTAGATACGATGACCAAGCTTCGCCACTGCCCCTGGCTTGCGCGAGTCCCTCACTGCATGAGCAGCTCACTGATCTCGAGCTCATGAAGCCAGGCTGTAACTTTACACAAAAAGGAGGGGAGGGAGCCAGAACCTTACCTGGATTACAGCCTGTGGACAGGTTGTAAGTAGCCCTTTTCTACCTACTTACCTATAATGTACTATGTCGGAGATGGGAAGTCTCCAGTAGGTTGCCATCAACATGAAAGCAGATTCATCCTGTATGGATTAGGGCACCCCCCCAAAAAAAAAAAAACCCAAACCCACACGTTATGTTTTCTTTACATAGTAATGCTTGTTTGCACCAGAAGGACATGTAAGTTAGGCAGTGCCAGCTATAAAGTGATTAATAAGTGGCACGTTCCTATGCACCAGTGAAGTATAATGGTTTTCCACACAGCCACAAAGCAGCGTAAGGTTTGTGTAGATACACAAGACATGGGCTTTGGACCTCTATGTAGCACAGATCCTCAACTGGTAAAGGTGGGAAACCCAGCTGGGACTTCTGTCCTCTTCAGCAGTTCAGTTTCTAGTGAGATGAGGAGGGATAAGCTTGATTTTCCTCTTCATTCCAGGGCATGGCTATGGGTCTTGAACATCACAGTATGGGAAAGTGTAATTATCCTCCTGAACAAAAATGGAGAATTTAGAGCCTCAGAACATGAGAGGAGAAAAAAGGCAGATAGAAAAATCCATTTTTAAAAAAAAAAACTGAAGCAGCACTTGCAGATATCCAGAAAGTGAATTTTTGCTCCTTGCCTTTACAGTCAGGTCAAAGCACGAGCCCAGCCTGGGCCCTACTTCTGGTCTATTTAAAGCAATTCCATGACAGGCAGCGACACCCTTACAGCTTGCCCGGCTTTAGAGCTGCACAGCCGCCGTACCAGCAACCCCTTGCTCTCCCAAAACCGCCGTGCTCCTCAAAGCGGGAGAAACCCCCCCCGCCTGAGGCGGCCCGGCCCGGCCCTGCGCCGCCCGAGGCCCGGTGGACACCCAGGAGCTGCCTCCTCGCCCAGGCCCTTCTTGGGGGCACCTCAGAAGCGTCAACCGCCGCTCGCACCCTTCGTACAGCCGCGTACAACACCCGTGACTACAGGCCGAGAGGGTCCGAAGGGCTCGGGGGACTCTGGGGGGCTCGTCCCAGCCGCGGCGCCCACCCCGCCTCGCCTNGCTCCTCCGGGGCTGGGCTGCCAGCCGCCGGGCTGGGGCAGCCCGGGCCGTAGGGCTCCGGGGGAGGAGGGACGGTTCGTTAGGCCGGAGTGTGTCCTCGGTCGGGGGTTCCCTGGGTGTCGAGGTGGTCTCTCGCCTGTGGGAGCGTGGGTTTCTTGAGTCCGGGTTTTGCTTCGAGTGGTTGGCCTGTCAGGGTGGGGTGAACCTTTCGCAGAGGTGCCCGGCCGCCGTTGAAGGCTGCCGTGTAGGGGAATGTCGTCCTGCCCTTGTCATTCGTCTGTGTGCTGAACAGCTCCCTGGGCACTTCCCTGTCTGTCTGTGCGGCGGCTCCCTGCCCTGGGCAGTCAGATGCCTTCGTCCCACCAGAGCCCCTTCAGGGCCCCAGAGCCGTGCTTTGTGGCGCTGGGCTTCCAGAGAGACCCAGATCAGTAGATGTCAGTAGCTGGTAGTAGATCAGTAGCTGCTGAAGGGTCTGGAGAACAAGTCTTATGAGGAGCAGCTGAGGGAACTGGGGTGGTTTAGCCTGGAGAAGAGGAGGCTGAGGGGAGACATTGCTCTCTACAACTACCTGAAAGGAGGTTGTAGCGAGGTGGGTGTTGGTCTCTTCTCCCAAGTACCAAGTGATAGGACAAGAGGAAATGGCCTCAAGTTGCACCAGGGGAGGTTTAGATCGGATATTAGGAAAAATTTCTTCACCAGAAGGGTTGTCAAGCATTGGAACAGGCTGCCCAGGGAAGTGGTTGAGTCCCCATCCCTGGAGGTATTTAAAAGACGTGTGGATGTGGTGATTAGGGACATGGTTTAGTGGTGGGCTTGGCAGTGTCAGGTTAACAGTTGGACTTGATGATCTTAAGGGTCTTTTCCAATGTAAACAGTTCTATGATTCTATGTCCTCAGGGTGTATCCAGTGAAGAACAGTATAGGAAGGCCCTGGGGAAAAAAACCCCCACATTATTTATTATAAGTGTGCAATTACAGAAATAGGTGGCATTGACATCATTAACTGTGTAAAATTCAGAAGTAAAGACCTGGTTTCACTTAAGAGGGTTTAAATTCATACTTGTCACTCCCCAGAATGGGGAATTTATGACTCAGCCACAGGCTACGCTTAATTTGGCAGAGGGGGTACAGATGGGCACAACAGCATGCTCTCCCTTTCTTCCTTGAGATTCGGCTGAAAGAAATCCTGCATGGGGTGAAACTGCGTGATTCGGCAGCCTTTGGGCCTGTGGTGTTTGCTGAAAGGGCAATTATGCCTCTGTCAGTTCATTCGTAGCAGGACTCTAGGCCTGGATTTTAATTTTGGGACGTATGCAAGTTAGGTGTAGCTTTTGAATACTTGCAAGTCAACAGTGCCTATGCTGTTTTCCAGTGTAAATATATATATGAGAGATTTAGCTGGGGAATTGGAGCAGGAAAATTTCCCATGGAAGATCTCTTGTGTCCTACCAAAATGAAAAATCCTATTCCATCATTGCAGTGGTATTCGGATGCTTGTTATGTGATAACTTTTGATATTAATGAGGATTTTTATGTACTCTGGATTTTAATATGGATTTATTAGTTACACAGTCACTGTTCTCCAGCCTAATTTCAGTAGTAACTTGTTCCAGAGGATTGCTGAAAAATGGGAACCCAAAGGGAACCATGTGGAGTATCAGTACAGTCTACCTGCAGGATTGGATTGAACAGTATCTGGTGTTGTGGTTAAATGATGCTGTTGAGCAAGAAGTGGGGAATATTAGCATGAAATTTTAGGTCAGTTACAAATAGGGAAATCCTGTGTGAGGATTCTTACAGGGATCTTGCTTTGAGTTAGATAACTGAGTTTTGAACAAGAAAGTGGGAAGGGCAGAGGGAAACGGAGGCAGGGGAGTACAACCCAATGCAGTATGAAATTATGTGTCATATTGTGTCATGCTATTAGATAAGGAATACCAGTCGTAGCTAGGGATAGTCAATATTCGTGAGTCATATGATCAGAATTAGTGCTGAATGTTTATCTAGGGAGCACATGCTTTAGGGTACAGTGTGTTAAAGTCACTCTCTCATGTGGTTCATGGACAGGATTTGTATTGTATTTCTCGTGTCTTGCGTACTTCATGCTGCTTGCACTCAGGTAGCAGTGGTATTTGACTGGAAAGGACAGATGATGCTTGCTTGAAAGATGTAGTACTTCCAGTGGCTTACAACTGTATCACTGAATCTTTCAACCACCTCTTTCCAGTCCATTCAGAGACCTAAGTGGTTAGTTAGAAGAACTAAAACTGCACACTGACTTGTATATATTATTCTTTGTAAAACTGTCTGTACACTAGAAGTGACCTTTGGTAGTAAGCATCAGAATTAGTTGATCAGTAAGAGCTCTGTTGTGTAGGGAAGCTATGATCAGGTTAGAGATGAGATAAAATGTTGGGAAACTAATGTTCCTGCTCTTTGTTTGTCTAACTCTTGATCTGACACCTTTTAAGTAGCAAAGCCTTTTAATGGATATACTGCTGCATCTGAAATCCAAAGCTTATTTGCTAGTTTCTCCACTAGAAATTGTACTCGGCACACTTAGTAATCCCATACCGAGTGTCAGGGCTGAGAAGCTGTGATCGTTTCTAAGCTGGTCCCCTCTCCCTGATGGGAGCTGTGCAGGCACAGAGTCCTCCAGTTCCAGTGTGTACTTGCTGCTCTACCATGTGATGCTGGTCTGTCTGTGCCACGCTTGCGCAGAAGAGAAGTAACTCTCCAGAGATTTTAATGAGGATTATAAAGTTCTGGTGGAGACGGACGTTGTTATTCTCAAAGTGAGAACTGCCCCCGTTTACATGTCATGAATATGATTTTTTACATGGCTTTGATTTAGCAGCAATTCAGGATTTATTAATATTTTTGAGGTAGATCACAAAATTAGGTTGTATAATTCTTAACAGCACTTAAGTATCAGCCAGTTTAACAGAATGGTTCAATGGAATTTGTTACAATCAAAATAGTGACTTAGTTAAAGATTTGAGAGTGGCAAGGGTCACCCGAAATTTACAGCAGGGTTGCACACACAGATGGTGTTTAAATCAAATCACACACAGACACACACAGACAAACAGTTCTGAATCAAATTGCATACACACACACAGAGGTTGACCTGTGATTAAAATTTCCCTTTTCGTGAGTTTCATTAATTACTCACTTTTATGTGCCGGCATTCATCAACGGATGGTTGGTGAACCTTGCGAAGTCAGACCTTTGAGTCCTCATGAAATCGTCGACGGACGATCCTTCAATCCTTGCGAAACCTACCCTGAGAGGCGTCCCAGCTCAGGGGGAGATACCAGGTCATGCAACCCGCTGTGGTCCCGGAGAGCTCCCTTTTGCATAGCTATTTATAGGATCTTGAGATGATTGGCTTTGGTCTGTATTTTACATTCTGGCCACAATTCCTGCCGAGTCATTCTGGTATACAATTCGGGCAGCAGATGGCCCCAGAGTGTCTGACGCTTATGACCAAGATAGCAGCACAATAGGGCTTATCCTGAGATCTCAGAGTGGCCCTTGGGGGCTGCACCACCCCAGCGTCTTAACTCTTAACAAGCAGAAGGTTTCTCATAGGACAGTTTCTTACAACTCTGAGTACAGAAAATGCTTGCAAACTTGTCAAATTGCAAGAGCAGGAGTTCCCGTGTATTAGGAGCAGGAAAGAAAAAGGAAGAGGTTCGGCAGTGGTGTTGGATAAAGAGGTTGCATTGCGAACTGTGTTTCATTCAACAAATTGTAGTGTCTCGCTTCCNTTACATGGCTTTGATTTAGCAGCAATTCAGGATTTATTAATATTTTTGAGGTAGATCACAAAATTAGGTTGTATAATTCTTAACAGCACTTAAGTATCAGCCAGTTTAACAGAATGGTTCAATGGAATTTGTTACAATCAAAATAGTGACTTAGTTAAAGATTTGAGAGTGGCAAGGGTCACCCGAAATTTACAGCAGGGTTGCACACACAGATGGTGTTTAAATCAAATCACACACAGACACACACAGACAAACAGTTCTGAATCAAATTGCATACACACACACAGAGGTTGACCTGTGATTAAAATTTCCCTTTTCGTGAGTTTCATTAATTACTCACTTTTATGTGCCGGCATTCATCAACGGATGGTTGGTGAACCTTGCGAAGTCAGACCTTTGAGTCCTCATGAAATCGTCGACGGACGATCCTTCAATCCTTGCGAAACCTACCCTGAGAGGCGTCCCAGCTCAGGGGGAGATACCAGGTCATGCAACCCGCTGTGGTCCCGGAGAGCTCCCTTTTGCATAGCTATTTATAGGATCTTGAGATGATTGGCTTTGGTCTGTATTTTACATTCTGGCCACAATTCCTGCCGAGTCATTCTGGTATACAATTCGGGCAGCAGATGGCCCCAGAGTGTCTGACGCTTATGACCAAGATAGCAGCACAATAGGGCTTATCCTGAGATCTCAGAGTGGCCCTTGGGGGCTGCACCACCCCAGCGTCTTAACTCTTAACAAGCAGAAGGTTTCTCATAGGACAGTTTCTTACAACTCTGAGTACAGAAAATGCTTGCAAACTTGTCAAATTGCAAGAGCAGGAGTTCCCGTGTATTAGGAGCAGGAAAGAAAAAGGAAGAGGTTCGGCAGTGGTGTTGGATAAAGAGGTTGCATTGCGAACTGTGTTTCATTCAACAAATTGTAGTGTCTCGCTTCCCATCTCCGAAATTGGAATATTAATATAACTGATAGGTAAAAGGTCTCGTTCCTATGTTTTCAGTGCTCAGGGTTAGTAAGACAAGCTGTATAAATACATAAGGAATATTTTAGCTACTCATTCTTAAAACTAAGTCATGCCTTTGACAAACAGGTTAACGCAAACAAATCTTCTGTCTCTGCTCAACAGATGCCGTGTTGCCTCAGAAGAGGGGACGAATACCTTCCAGAATAGCCATGAACTGTTATTGGAAAGTCCTGTCAATTTTCTTACTATTTCTTACAAGAGCACTATCTCTGCAGCCAGCCCAGCCCAGAGTGTTGCTAGTATCTTTTGATGGATTTCGATGGGATTACATCTATAAAGTCTCAACTCCCAATTTTCACTATGCCATGGAGAATGGTGTTCATGTCAAACAGGTCACTAATGTGTTTATAACGAAAACGTATCCTAATCATTATACAATGGTGACTGGTCTCTATGCAGAAAGCCATGGTATAGTTGCTAATGAGATGTACGATCCTATTCTGAATGAAACTTTCTCTCTGAACAAAATGCATATCCATAACTCCAAGTTCTGGGAAGAAGCCAGCCCAATATGGCTGACAAACCAGGGGGAAGGACATAAAACCGGAGCAGCTATGTGGCCTGGAACAGACGTGAAAATACATGGAGTCTTTCCTACATACTATATGCCCTACAATGAATCTGTTTCCTTTGAAGACAGAGTTGCTAGGCTTATTGACTGGTTTACATCAGAAGAACCCATAAACTTTGGTCTCCTATATTGGGAACAGCCTGATGAGATGGGCCATGTTCTGGGCCCAGAAAACCCACTTATGGGGCCGATAATTAGTGATATTGACAAAAAGCTGGGATATCTTATGTCTGAACTGAAGAAAGCGAAGCTGTGGGGTGTGATAAATGTCATAATCACAAGTGATCATGGAATGTCACAGTCTTCCTCGGAAAGGCTCATTGAGCTTGATCAGTATGTGAACAGAGAACTCTATAAAGTCATTGACCATTCTCCTGCAGTAGCTATTTTGCCAAACGAAGGTAGGAGCTATAGCAGTAAAATTCTCTGAAGAAAATACTTGAGTATCAAAACTTTATAGACTTCGTTCCTTAACTGAAGTGGTGGTAGCAGCACTGATGCCAGTAGGACATCAGCCTTGAACAAGGAGTACTTGCAGAATCACTTCTTTTTGCTAGCTCTGTCAAAAGCCTGGATTAACTTTCTGAAATGAAAAGTGAGCAAATCTGTCTGTGGTTGACTAATATTGCCAGATACCCTTTAGTCCTTATGAGAAGTAAGATAATCCAACGCCATTATCAAGGATGAATGGCATTCTGGATAGATAACAACTGAATGCTACGTATCTTGCCTTTCATCAAGATACTAAAGCCATAGTGGAAGAATTAGATTTCTAACTCAAACAGTAAACTGAAACCAGATGGGGACCTTTGGCTATTTGATTAGCTGCCAGCTATTGTAGTTCACTTTAGGGTTCCCCCCACCCCCTCCCATCATGCTGAACAGCCAGACAGTTATGTTCATACCATTTTTATAGTGATAAT
>VYZW01038678.1:844-23453 GCA_013401315.1 Balaeniceps rex | reverse complement strand
CAGCCTAACCCTGCCCCTGCACAACCACTTTTTTATCCTTTAATTCTGTTTATCCCAGGTAAGCAGTCTTTCGCATGTTGCTTTCACCAATAATGGCAACAGTATTTTCTACCTAATAGTTTCTAATATTGTTGGAATAGCCAGGACTCTTAGTCACAGTTTCCTCAAGTCTCAAAAAATCCCTGTTAGATTACATAATTTCATGTGATTACATATTGAAATCCTCACTATGGGCACTGCTTTCACCAGCAAGGTTGCACCACCAAGTGAGTACCAGCACTACGTAACAGAGAAACCCTCACTGCAATCTACTACTATATCTACAACCCATCACCTGTACAGGCACTCTGCCTGTGGCCTTCTTTCTTGGCAGATACTGGACATCTCTGCAACTGAAGAATGTATTTAACTGACAGATGTAAGCTTCCAGCACTGCATAGAGCTGAAGATCTTGACCAGTTGCTGTCCTCAGTTCTGTCAAGTTATTGTCTGAGACCAGTAAACCAAACATAAATAAAGTTATTTGTGACTCAAGTGGATCTTCACTTTCTTATTTCTTGGGGGAAAAAAAAAATTGCTTAATGCATTAGAACTGCCACATCCTTCTCTATTTGGGGTTTTAATTTAATGTTGTATTAAATAAACTATATGATTTTGTACCTTTGCTGTTGTTGCCATGAAGAGCTTTATGATTGCCTCCAAATGAGTCGGTCTCCTTTTAAACTTTTCTCCCATATATATATCACTCCTTTATATATTACTCACATATTCTATTAATTTTTGTGCCATCTATGCATAGTTTATTACCAGATATGACTCAAGTATATCAACTACTTTCTGGATTTTTACAGTAACATGATCTTACATCTTGTCTCTATATACCACTACATGCTCTCACTTTTTAGTGAAGTTACTAATTTCGTTTAGATGAAGGAAGAAATTTTTTTGGCATCCCATTTAAATGGTGAAGTCACAGTTCAGAAGAGGTGCAAAATATAGCAAATGTTGCAGTAACCCTCATGGCTAAATCTGCATGTAAATGAGGCATTTGCAGAAATTGAACTCAAATTCAAGGAAGTGCTATTTGTTCTAATTTCCATGCTTAGGAACTGGCAAAGGATATAAGAGGTTACTGCTTTTAAGCCAGACCATTAAAGAGAGCCTAAGACCCTCTTGCATCATTTCTGCATTTGACCTCAGTCTCCTGTTTCATAAGATCACTGCCAAAATTCAAGCAATATGAGCAGAAACATTTGTTCACAGCAGGAAGATGAATTTAGATTTCTCTAGTTAAACAAAACATGATGAAAGAGCAAGGACTGAAAACTCATTGCTGTGGAACCCATTCACCATCCGTCAGTGATAGTGCTTTGCAAACATTTACATTTTGGGGGGGGAAAGACAAATATAAAAATGCCTGGAAATAAACAAATTATTGGCAACAAACTAAACAGTACTGCCTCCGAGGATTTAAATGAGAGGTGATAAGGACATCAGCTGTTCCTATTCTGAGTTTCCCAAACATGGTTAGGTTTTTTTTTTTAGTATTCCTAAAGCCTTTCAAGCACATAACAGCGAGCCCCAATGAGTTGGAACTTACTGTTTCATCGTGCTGTACTTCTTTTTTTCTTGTCTCCTACCACAGGGCCAGTATTTTCTGGCTTTGACAAAATATACAGTGTCCACTCATTTTCTATGACAAAGATAACATTTCCATTGCTTTGCTAGTATGCCAAAAAGCCACTGGTGAAAAAGAAAGTAATGTATGTACAGGTGCAGCACGAGAGAAAAAAAAATTAACTCAAGCAGTGTGCAGGTGTATTCTGAATGCTAACGAATGAATTTTTTTGTGTGTCAAGACTTCCAAACACCCACTGTTGTTATGCAAATTGCAACTACAGGATGGAGAAAAGCCACTCCTGGCTTTGATCATGCAAGTCTTCATGTGGGTCCACATAGAAGAAAAAGGTTGTTTTGTCTCCACACAAGTATTTTCAAAGTCTAAAAGAAGATTCCAGTTAAAAAACGTTAAAAAACAATGTTCACATATTCCAGACGTGTCCTACGCAGTTCTCAACAGTCTGTATCTTGCTTGTGCAAGCTATAAATGGAGACAGAGGAGAATACGAGACACATCTGATGTATGTATGATACTATTTGCTCCTACTTTTGGGTTTAGGCAAGACTAATTTGGAATTGCTAACTATCCCTTACCCCACAATAGGGTTCGTATTATTTTCCTAGCTCACCGCTTTCTTCCATCTGTATGGTAAGAAATTATGTGCTACCACTTCCTACAAAAATGCTTTGGTATGAGAAAGAACATGGTCCTTATAAAGCATGACTGAGATGGGTTTGCAGCAAAGAAATACTAGGCACAAAATGCACTGTTACAAAGGAGCAGCCTCAGGAGGTACTGAGAGTTTGGCTTCCTATAAACTATCATCAAAGTTTAAATACAGTGTTTATTATAAGAATGTTTGAGGATCTAATCTTTAAGTGTAAAACCAGTACCATTCAGAGACTTTAAAAAAATTTCCCAAGCCTAGCTTAATTTTATGTTATAATGACGGGATTTATCTCATGTAACTGTGCTTTAGAGTGTCTACAGAAGTCTCCAGTATAAACAGAATTTCAAAAACTGGATCAAATATAGACAATCTACATTTCATCACACAAAACCATCAAATGAGATTAAGTTAAACACAGTACCAGAGGAAGCAGATGTTGAAAAACAATCATTTGGAAAGGATCCTATGCAGCCTCAGATTCCCTGGTTTGCTACTCTCAGTTGTCAGTATTCCAGCCTTACTCCTGCCATGTAATTCCAGCTACATCCACCCATGGTGTGGAGCCAGTTCTAGGGGAAGGGGAAGGGGAAGGAAAGTTCCATGATTAATGTGAAAGTTGTTCTCCTAAATTTCAGGGTCAGTCCTCTGCTACTTGTTTTCTTCATTCACCTCAGGATCTTTAACTTCACTATTTCATGGTCACTATAGCAAATGCTACCATTATTTATTCTATCCCTGAGCAGTTTTTCCATGTCTGTGAATAGCAGATCCATCTGTGCATCACCCCTTAGCCTATGCAGTACCTGAGTTGAGAAGTTATCCCTGACATCCTCCAGAAATCTTCTGTGTTCCTTACGTCTTGCTGTGTTGCCCTTCCAGAAGACACCAGGGAGAGCACAGCCCCCCAGTAAGAGCCAGAGACTTCTGAGTTGTTTAAAGAAGACTTCATCTGATTTTTCATCCTGATCAAGTGGTCTAAAACAAACTTCTATCACAATGTCAACCTTCACATCTTGACCCAAAACTGAAGTATGTTTTATTAGTAAAAAGTACAGCACTAATAATTCCAAACTAATGAGCTCAGCTTTGGGAAAAGGTTTACTGTGATTTATTAGATGATATACCAGACTGCATAGCAGGAAATCTGGACTCTGTGCCCAGTTCAGCAATCCACTTGCTGTTTGACCTTGAAAAGTTATTTTGTGTACCTGTCTTTAAGTTCATAATATGAAAAAAAGTCTCCCTTCTTTGCTCTCAGTTTAAAATAGCACTCAGTAAATCTGACTTATTCTATTTGTTTGAATATTATATTGGAGCAGCAGCCTTATTGAAAATTTAAAGGAGCTGTGTTCAGTAAACATTTTAAAAGCTTTATTTGTTAGAGTACATTTTGTTCCTTCTAAGCCTAAGTGAGTACAAAATGTCTGCAAATTTGTGTTCCTGAAGTCTCTCTAGTAAATATGCTTGCATCTTTTCAGGCCAAAAAACTCCTTCTGGCTGCTAAATTAGAAGGATCCTAGAACAGTACAAGAAAAAATATTTTCTTTTAAAGACTTTCCTGGAGATAATCAAATACAGGTTTTATTCCTCTGTAGGTGACAAATGTAACAAATGTCAGTTTATTAAAGGGTGGAATAATACTTATGGAAAGCAGATGTTTCTTTGTGCTATTTTCTTGTTAAAATCTGCATTAGAAAATGAATACAGGTATTTTCTATTTATCATCTTGTATATATATATAAAGACATTTGGATCTTCCTCATGAGTCCATGTAAACAACAAAGGCTATACTATGTATTAATGAAACAAGCTGCAGCCCAGTTCGACAGCGTAGCAACAAGCAACAGCAAAATTCTACTTAGTACATGAAGAAAGGTGAAAAATAAAGATTAGCCAGTTTATGGCAGTTACAAGAAATTACAATGACTAAAATACAAAAGAAAATAATAAACTGTTCTATATGTCATATTATTGAAAAACAGTATTTGAAATAGTTCTTGATATCCAAATGCCAGTATATCAAGAAATTGTCACTTCATTTTGCTTTATTTCTCCTGTGTATGTTGCACTTTTGTATATCCACTAGTTCTTTCTTGCTTCTAATGGGTTTAAAGTGGATGCCTGATAAGAAACCAAATATAATAATTTCTGAATATTACCTTTCTTTCTCAGTCCAAAATTCTGTCTGAATGGCTGAACTTGCATCATGTTTACTTCATGTATAGAACATATGGGAGAGAAAGTTCATGGTTCAAGATAAAGACAGAGAGATTACTTCCCATTACCATCACTGGCAAAACAGACTTGACTTTGGGAAAATTAACTTAATTTATTGCCAATTAAAGTAGATATTTAACTACTGATTCAGGCAGTGGAAAACAAAAAGGCAAACATTAAAACAGCAACTTTCCTCCCTCCTTTCCTAGGCTCAACTTCACCCTGGACGCCTCCCCCCCTCCAAAAGTGGAACAGGGGGGATGGATGTGGGGGCATGAGGATCAGTACATACTGGTTTCTAACTCCCCAGTATGAGAGAGACATGGACATACTGGAGAGAGTCCAATGCAGGGACTCTAAGATGGTTAAGGAACTGGAGCATCTCTCCTATGAAGAAAGGCTGAGAGACGTGGGACTGTTCAGCCTAGAGATGAGAAGGCTCAGGGGATACAAAATCAGTGTGTACAAAAATCTGATGGGAGGGAATGAAGAAGACTGAGCCCGACTCTTCTCAGTAGTGCCCACTAACAGCACAAATTAAAAAATATGAAAATCAATCTGAAAACAAGAAAACACTTTTTTACTGTGAGGGTGGTCAAACATTGGAACAGGTTGCCCAGAGGAGTTGTGAAATCTCCGTCTGTGAAGATATTCAAAAGCCATCTTGACATGTTTCTGGGCAACCTGCTCTAGCTTGAGTAGGGGGTTTAGACTAAATGATCTCAAGAGGTCCCTTCCAACCTCAACCATTCAGTGATATTGTGAATAGCCCTTTCACAAGGCAATATTTTTAAGGCAGTAGGTGTTACACCTGAGCCATTTGTAGTGTAAAGATAAATAACACATATCAGACCTTTTTGTGCTACTGCATAAGGATGCTTTTGTGCTCTTTTGTGCATCTCCCATGAACACTTTGAAACTGTATATAAATACCAAAGCTCCTGTTAAACGGGTCAGTCATATGACAGCAGAAATACCCAATATTGCATTTTCAGACTTGCCAAATCAAATTAATTGCTATTACTGGTGTGTATTTTGAAGTAAGACCAAGTTGCCAAAATAAGGATCCATAAGGACAAACTGATTCTGGAGTTTATCTTCACAAAAAAATATTCAATTTTTAGAGGCCAGTTTATTCTATTCAGCACAAATGAGACCACTATGTGCCTCCTTCCATTAGACTACTCACATAGTGTGAAGAGTCCTGAGCATAAAACGACTGTCATCCCCTGTCCTGGTTTCAGCTGGGTTAGAGTTACTTTTTTTCCTAGTAGCTGACATAGTGCTGTGTTTTGGATTTAGTATGAGAAGAATGCTGATAACACACTGATGTTTTGGTTGTTGCTAAGTAGTGCTTAGACTAGTCAAGGACTTTCTTTTTCAGCTTCCCATGCTCTGCCAGGTGCACAAGAAGTTGGGAGCGGGCACAGCCCAAGATAGTTGATCCAAATTGACCAAAGGGCTATTCCATACCATATGACGTCATGCTCAGTATATAAACCGAGGGGAGTTAGCCGGGGGGCAGCGATCGCTGCTCGGGGACTGGCTGGGTGTCGGTCGGCGGGTGGTGAGCGGTTGCATCACTTGTTTTCTTTTCCCTGGGTTTTGTTTGTCTCTCTCGTTCTCCTTTTCATTACAATTATTATTATTATTATTATTATTATTATTTTATTCAATTATTAAACTGTTCTCATCTCAACCCGTGGGTTTTCTTACTCTTGCCCTTCCGATTCTCTCCCCCATCCCACCGGGGAGGGGGAGGGTGAGCGAGCGGCTGCGTGGTGCTTAGTTGCCGACTGGGGCTAAACCACGACATCCCCTAAAACATTCTAAAGCAGAGGCAGAATTAACATTATAAATTATACGTTATAGATTCTCCTCCTTTTATAGATATACTGTACACCTATTGAGCTACACTTATAAAGAGTAGAGGTTGCATGTTTAACCTTCATCTCATTCATATAATATTGGCCACGGTCAAAGATGCACTTTTCAAATTAGCTACCCCATTGGTCTTTTCTGCTATGGCTATAGTGCCTTTATGTTCTCATATATCAGAAAATGAAAAATGGTAATAACATGGCAGCAATGATAAACTGTTCCATAGGTCTATAGTGATTTAATTCTATATGGAAAGTTGTACTCATCTGGATAAACTATATAAAAATGCAACTTTATCTTCCTAGCATATTGAGAATTTGTATTTTCAGATTCTTTTACAGCATTATATTTTAGTTTTTTGATGATCTGAATTTCATTAACCAGTTTTATTTTAATGCTGTTTGAATTGTTGATTCTTGGTTTGTACTCAGCCATATCCCTTAGTTAATTAAGTTTGTTTGTTCATGCTACAAGGACTTTGCACTGTTCTGAAGGAAGAATAGGTAAAATCAGGGGACACTCATTCAGCTGGTAAGCTGTCAGTCCATCATAACTTGAATATTGATTTTGGAGGGTTGGTGACATTCTCTAGATGTACGTGTCAAGTTTGTTGACAGAGCGCTCTGTATTTAATTGAATGTGATGTCTGTATGTGAAGTGATGAAGTATGTCAGTGATGTATATGCTCTTTCTCCCCTCCCCTCCAGCCCCTTCCAATATATTCAATGGAATGTTATGAAATTCCACACTGTTCTGACAAAGCTTTCTTTAACTTCATAAATTGAAAAGCTGGGTCTGCTCTCACATAATTTCCTCACAGGTACGTCTTCACTGGATTCTGAGACAATAAACAAGTCCTGCCCTTTTAAACACCCATTCAGTTCTGAATGTTTACGTGAAGGACAAAGGTAAACTAATAGTAACGCACATTATAGCTTTAGGCAGTCTTAATAAAAGCTTTGCATGTTCTGCAGACCACTAAAATTCACCCACTGGCAAATTAATAGTCTTATGCCATTCTTACTCCACTCATCAATATTACACTAACTAAACAAAACGCACTGGTTGAATCTCAGGTGACAGATAATCATCTTACTATCCATGCCATACTGTGCCTATTTAAAGTATGAGAAAGAAATTAGGAGTCAGGGGATTTCCTATCCTCAGTTATCATCATATTTGATCCTGCAGAGCAACTCAGAAGGATCTTTCTACAGTACTTTTTTCTGTCAATTATCTTGACCCCTGTTCATCTAAGTGGACTGTTGTTCTCAACTGTGAAAAGCAAAAAGAAAACAGTATCTCATAAAGCTGCTGGGATAGTCCTGCCTTGTAACTAGTCCTCCCTGCCTCAAATAACAAATAAATGCATATGTTTATAAAACTTGGTTGTCAGCTTTCACTTTGTCTTCCTGTTTATCAGTTACTTCTCACAGATCTCAGAGACTAGATTTTTTGCAAAAGGAGATCGTGATGTTAAATTTTTAAAAAGCACAAATGTACATTTGCAGACATATGCAAGGGGAAAATAGTCATGCTGTGACATCCCATTAAAGAAGAGATTATATGTATCTGGAAAATATGTATCTATCTGGAAACTCAGAGTAGGCTCAGCAGGCAGGTGCAAGGCATTGGTTAGGACAGCAATTCACACCCTTTCAGCATCCAGGAAAATCTATTCTTGTTTCAACAGAGAGGTGGCAGAACCGAGGACAAAGGGAACTGACCGACTAACTGAGAGTAAGGAAGGTAAGGAAAGGAAAAATATTCCCACCAGGCAGAGCAAGGCAATGATTGTAGTCTGCTTCCAACCGAACAGGTATCAGCACAAGCCAGAAGCACTGATGAACAGCTCAGTGAGTGGGGTTAGGAAGCGGAGGAAAAAAAGATAACATCTCTAAATTAACAATGAAATTGTACAAGGTAATGGAGGCACCAGCCTAGCAACATGAATTTCCATTTTAAAAGTTCATGTAGCTGTAACAGCAAATCAACGTGTCCATCAGAGTCTTTTTTATTTTGTTGATATCTCCGAAAGGGGAAGGAATTTTCCCCAAAACAGGAAGAAGTCACAATGTGGCTGTACCTAGCCAAAATATAGTACAAAAAGAAAAACAATAGTTCTTTAATTTTTTAATATGAAACTGATTTCCAAAACAACATGTGTGAACCATTTCAGATGTAAATATCATCTTCTTGCTCAAAATCTCTATTAGAATTTAGGTTTTTCAGCAAAGGAACTTTCAGTCAGACCTTTTGTGTTAATATATTTTCCTTTGTCTGTCTCTATCTACACTAAAACATCGTTATCTACACTAACATGAGAATTTTTAACCAATTTCTTCATAAACGTGAATTTAACTTTCTGTGAAAGAAAAAAAGTTAAATATTAAACATAGTGAAAAGGAAAAAGCATCAAGAATTCTTCATCTGATATGAGCTTGGAAAACAAAAACTTACCTTATTATACCCTTGCTGGCTGAAATTCTGTGGGATTACATCTGACAGGCAATAACACTGGCTCAAAATTTCTGGGATGGAGGCTGCACCAACTCTCTGAAGAAAAAAAACTGTTTGAAAACAATAGATAGTGATTGTACAAAGTTTTGTATTAGGAATCCAAATAGGCTTTTCAAAATCTTTCTGCTTTAAAGACATTTTGACATTTAAAAATTGAAGTCCTTTACAAAGTCACATATTTTCTGATGTGTTTAAGTACTTTATGTGTTCAGTAAATGTCATAATGCCATTAATTCTCTTTGCAGAGACATGTAATTTTATCCTGTTATCAAGGGGGATTGCACTGTAGTGCAACCAGTGGAGTGTTTTTCTGAGCACTGGAAGTCTGGAGTGGATTTGTCTGTAAAAAATTCAAAACTAATTGCTTGGAATTTGGGCTTCAGTGCATGTTTGCACCTCAAGTATCTGAGCAAAGTAAAACCAAATTTTCAGGTTATTCAAATCTAGTTTTCTTTTTACCAAGTCGGTCATTTTAAAAAGTATACTCTGTAAGTGAAAAGTACCCCCCATCTTTTTTTTATAATTTTAATGTGAACTTTTTTTGGCATCCTAGTACTTTTGTCACATGGCTAAACCAAGGAGGTTGCTAAGCAACCTTCTGCAGCCAGGGAAAGCACAGGCAGTCTTAACACAAGATTTATGTTGGTGACTGTAATACTAAGAAAAAATTAACAGAATATCTAAAACCCTCCATTGTTTTTTAAAACCCTTTTAGCCAAACATCAGTAATTTACTCTTACTAAATCAAGAGTCATTGGAGAAACTGCTGCAGCCACACAACTTTTTCACACAAACCTTCTGGGAAAATAAATGGGTAAACAATACTTTTGTATTGCACTATTGCAGCCTTGAAGTATTTTTCTGGGTTGTTACGGTATTTACAGAAGCTTTTGAACATGATGGTCCTCCTCGGTTAAATAAGGGAGTGGTTAGATGCTCTTGCAGTGATAACTGAAAAAATGCAAACGTGCCAGGGGTCAGCCAGCACTGACCTGGAGACAGCCGGCACCACGCACACAGCCCTGCTGCAGTTCCCACAGCCTCATCCCACGTGGTGTCGTCAGAGTTGCCTGGACAAGGAGGGGATGTCTGCCGGCAGCACAGCTCTGACCAGCTCCCAGAGAACAAGGTAACCTGGCACAAGTCCTCTTCTGCTGACAAACATCATAGAATCATCCCTGCACACACACAATGTTTTGCTGCAGCACTAGCATCCAAGCAATGGGATTTGTGACAGGACAAGGCTAGTCTAAATCCCCATTTAAACAGCTGTCCAGGTCCATTCGCAAGTCCAAATTCACCCATCATAAGCACTGCTATGCACCACCACACATTCAGATGTGCGTGTCACCCATGCTCTGGAGCATGCTGGAGCGGGATCACTGGCTCATAGAGGCTGAATGCATTAAACAGTATCCCATCCACCCCCTGACCTGGAGGCAGGCTTTACCTGGGTACTTTGAATTACAGCAACCTACAAGCAGTACATATGGAAAACACAGCTCATGAGATCCAGATCCTTTCATATGCTCTTCATATTGTAGCATGCACTAGCAGGCTACAGTGGGACCAACCAGCCTAGATCCTATGCAGACCTAGGTGGTGGGTTTCCTAGCACTCTAATAGCATCTTAATAGTTAGATATTAATAATAAGACCATAGGTGGGTAATTAACTGGATTGCAATTTTACCATAGTGTAAAAGGTGAAAAACAGCAGAAACACAAAGAAACTGACATTCAGTGAATGGTAGAGACAGACAAACCAGGTTTGTGAAACAGTGGCCCGACTAGATAAAAGACATTTGAAATTTTAAATAAAAATATTTCTGCTGTTGTTTGATACCTGCTGTGTACAGAAAACTACAAATGCATATGCTTTCATTGTATATGCACAGGTTTGCATCATGAATTTATCCTTTTAAATGAAACAACTAACAGCCCACAAATTCTGGTAATTGGCTCAAAAATATAATTACATCATGTAAATATTAGCTCGCTAGCTAATCTTTGAGATCCATTACTTATACATTTCCATTATTTCCTTGAATTTTCATTACTTCTTGTTTTGCTGATCATTTGCTTTCCATTGGAAGTATGCTTTTATTTTCCATTACAACTTTTAAAATACCTAAATAGCTGCAGATTTCTCATGTAAATCAGATCTTTATGTAACTCTTGACTATTTTAAAAACAAAGCCCTGTTTCTCAAAAAGGCTTGGATACATGTTCTTCTACCCCAGATAGAAGCTTCATATTTACTGGGGCAGTTCATTTCCAGCTATAATTTCTGAAGGAACTTTAACATATTGTGGACCACTCTGTAAAAGAGCGATGATGACAAGAGATCTCTTGCCCTGCTTCTCATTTGTACTGCATCTTCCTTCATAGGCCAGATTCTCCCATGAAGTACCTCTGCTTTGTGAAAGTGAAAGAGAAATCTACTTTCAATCTCTGCAGTAGATGAACACCTCACAAATGTTAATTAATTTGTCTTCAGAACACCATTGTTTAATAGAGGAATGCTCCTGGAAAGTAAAACACAATGTGTGACTTTCTCAAGGTTATCTGCAGTCAGTGACAAGGACAAGAACTGCTACCTCTATGTCTCCTCTGTTACTGCTGTCTCCAAGAACTGTCACTTGTCCTCCTATATACTTCAGTGTTTCAGCCAGAACACGTTCTGTCACAGCTCTACCTGAGGTAACCCAAGAACCAGCGGTTCTTTTTATAAAGAAGTGTTATTCCCTTTCTACACATTGGGGAAATTATTGAGGTGAACATATTTGCCCAAGTTCACCAAGGACCTCAGTGACAGAAGAGGAAAAAATAACTTTTTAAATCTAATACCCAACTCTCAGCCACAAAGCATAACTTTTTATAATGGTATCAGCTCTGTTCAAGGAAAAAGCACCTGGAGGCATACACAGAGGCTTGTTTAAAATCATGAGGGACTAGGAGGCAGACCGCTAAACCAGCTCTGTACACAGAAACCTGAAAGATAAGAGAGAACACAGACAAACTTCGTATCTGTTCTCAAGGCCACTTGGTTTTTTAGAGGTTTAATTTTGCAGATTACCAAGAGGGCATATTGCAAGCTGGGGTCACTTCAACTTAGCTCTCAGCAGTGGGGTAAATCTGATCCTGTCCATGTAACTGCAGTATAAGCTCTCATTTGGAAGAAAAATCTACACTTAGGAATCTATCATAGTGAAGAAAACACTGCAGAAGGAAATGCTCACCGTGGTGCCTGTGAGAGCTGGCAGTTCAGCCAGCAACAAAAGTAGATCTAGGAGTGAAGTACACAAGTCCTCTGTTCATGTCCCTGAGTGATAATTCTAAAACCTATTTTGCCACCAGTGAGTGTTATTCCACTGCTGAGCAGAGAACAAAAGAAAAAAGGATGATAACACTATAATAATCAGCAACTTGTTTCCCCCCATAAGAGGCAGAGACTGAACTTCAAGCAGAGTTTTTAAAAATGCTTCTGTTCTGCTGAGTGAAATCCTGACTTCACTGAAGTCAGAGTATTTTTGCCGCTGAATTCAGTGGGGCTAAGATTTCATCCATGATTTACCCAGTTTAATCTGTACAACGAGCACTAGTAGGTGTATTTTCAAGAGCTCAGTTCTTAATGCTGGTTCTTCTTAAAATATGGCACTTTATTACAATGCTTAAGGAGAAATTAAACCCTTTAGAAAACCTAGCTAAAATAGTCCATGTAGTTCAATTTGATAAAAGCCTTTTGGCATTTGGATTTGTAATATGTTAGATTAGATTGCAGACTACTGGGATACGAAGCTAAAAATGTCAGGGTAAGTTCAGCGACAAGTATCTTGTACCCAGGCTTTTGATGCCTAAATATCTGTAAACAGTAATTAAGTATTAGAGTTTCTTACTTAACAGAGTTGTCTATCTACAGGCCAGTGTCAGGATGTTGAATTCCCTGCCGGTCTGTGGAATTATCTGAAGGGAAACTGATCTTTGCTGATCATCAAGTGAAATGAATAAGCATTGGGATTTCTGGCATGCAAGGCAGGGGCTACAATTAAAAAAAGCAGCAGCATCAACAAATAATCATAAGTAATGTTCATAAACTTTTTAGGAAAGTTCTGCTATGCAAAGAATAACTGGTATTAGAAACAGACCCCTTATCTCTGGAAAACACATTTGTTAGGCTTATAAACAAGATATAAATTATGTATACCCTTGCTGCTGTGACAAAATACAACAAATACATTAAAAAACCATTTCATTAAATTTTAAATAAATTGCAGTTTTAACTCATAAGGAGATTGTTTATTTCAAGAGTTTATTTTTTCTAACTTTGTTTTATCCTTATACGGCAAAAGTTGGTGCCAACTCCTTCAGAAAAAAAAATTACCATTAATGCTGTGAAAAAGAAAAAATAATGACTCACATAGCCACCAGAAAAAAATAATTTTTTTTCAGTGCACAAGATTAATGGCCCTGTCCCTTGGCCATTCTATGGTGTTAGAGCAGCAAATTACAATGGCAGTCACCAAAAATTTAGCCCACAAATTTGGAAAGAAAAAAGTACTTCTCAATAGTCCTCAAAGACATTTCAGTCTTCATGATTTCACCAGGTGGTTGAAAGTTTTTTTCCCCAAAAACACTTGAGCTTTCCTCATTGCTGCTGTGGCCTCTGCTAGCATAAACGGCTGTTTCTTTCTGTATCATTTCTAGTTTCTGTGACAGTGATATTCAGGTAGCATAATGGTTTATGCTTGTTTTTTCTTTTGGCTGATCTTTCTGCGCTTTCCCTTTTCTCCTCATGTTCATCGCTGCTTTTCATCCTCCACATTCTGTACCACTCCTCCCCACATCAGACAAAATTCTCCTCTCTGCCCATAGCCTCTGTTTTTACATAAACAAAGACTTAAGAGGAACATTACAAAAAGTGATAGGGGCAGAATGTGCTCTCTAATGACACAGTTTTTGAAAAGAAATCTCAGACAGTATAGCTACATATCGACAATATTACTATTAATATATCCTACCTATAAAATCTGTTTAATTTAGGAGGAAAGCATGAAATAAGTGGCTTTTGCATGTTGTATCAGTTAACAAATCATTCTACCAATCATTTAGGTGCATTTGTGAAAGGTCAGAGTTTGCTGGCGTAGCAGCTGAGTGGATTATCAGTTTGTAGAAAAGTATGGTTGGCAGTGTCAGCAAACTGAAGCCCTTTGAATCTTTTGTCCTGACAGATACCCAGAAAGAAATTCCGTAGCAGCTGAAGCAAAGTAAGGTAAGTGGTTTTGTTAGAAAAAGCACAGCTGATCTAAACTATGTTTTCAAATATACAGGAGCTTTATCCATTTAATCTTATTCACTCCAAAATAGAACATTTTAAAGCAGGAAAAAAATGCAGGATCATTCAATGGAGTCAAACACTTTCTCTACATCAAAGTATAATAATGTTTAATGCTTCTCATTGTTTCAATGGTCATGTGTACAACTGAAAAGGGCTAAATGCAGTGTTTGAAGCTGGTCCTTTGTCATAAAGCTGGATCGATCAGGTGGAATGAAATTCCCTTCAAAAGGGATTTTCAAAACCACTAAGTATTGGCCTAACACTGTTTTAACTGAAGCTAATAGACACTGCAGACAGAGCAGAGGTGTATGGACTCTCACAGTTTAGGCTGATAGGCTGAAGAGCAGCCCACAGGAGAATGAAGCACTTCAATTTCAGAAAAGTGGGGGGTTTAGTCTCAAGAGAAATATTGAAATAAGGTCCCAGTGATTAATTTATAAATACTTACCTGACAGAAGCATATCTAAACATTGTTGATATAGTTCAAAAGGAAAATGTCTTGACTGGGTCAGTGGGTGTTACTACATATGAATAAATGAGTTATGGGTAAAATAAGGTGTTCCCACATTAATTGCAGAAATCCCTGGTGATTACCACAGGGTAGTGACTGAGAGCCATTTTTTAAGGTGAGTGCATTGCCATGTTTCAGAATTCAGGAAAAAAGTGCCTCATTTCCATTTCCCCAGTTAAACTTTAATTTCGGGTTGAGGTAATTTGACACTTTATGCATTTGCTTGGGTTTGTTAAGAAAGATGGACTGCAATATGTCAATAGTTGAGTTTTGGACAGTTCAGTTCGATAGATATTTTATACTAATATTCTGAATAGCTATTTTGAAAGTCTCACTGCCTAAGGTCAGGGAAGGTTTTCTGACAGTTTTCTTGAAAGTAGAATTAGATTTTAGACTGAAGGAAATTATGAGTTTGGAGATTTTGAAGAAGGGGAGATTTCAGCACAACCTATCTTGTGGAATAATAATTCCAACTTTCAGTTTGACCAGTGGTTTAAGAACCCTCATGCTTTGAACCTTCATTCATTTTGCCTAGAGTTAAATAAAAATCTTTATATACGAATGAGAGAGAATCTGGAATTAGGACCAATGTTGACTCCCTAATAAATTGAAATCCTATAGAAGATTGGATGTTCCTTTTAATGTGAAACTCACATTAAAAATGTAATTCTTCTCCTGGATAGAAAAAAATCTTATAGAGCAATTCTAAATCTAAGGAGCAGTTGAAATTTCTACCTGTGACAGTGTCCAGACTGACCTCCCATCCCTCCTACATCCTTCAGGCATTACCTCTTACAGGTCTAACTAGCAAATCTATTTTTAAGTGACATCATGCAGCTCTCCGACATTCAAATGCAATACACTGGTTTTCACTGGAGTAATCTTGACTTAGAGTAACAACATGAAACAACGAACAGTGCTTAAATTATTTATTTAGGACAAAAGCACATGGAGAAAAGAGACTTTATACCAACAGAACAGAAAGAATCAGTCAACCAAGTACACAACCAAATTCATAAAACAAGCCTAATATGTCTAAAGTGGATGGATGGATCTCCTGCAAGATCTCATGTCATTTTCCTTGATTTAGAAACTCTTTCAGCATCAATGAGAGAGAGACAGGGAGGGAAGAAGGGAAGGAGAGAGGAAGAGGGGGAGAAAGAGAAAGAGAGAGCTAGGGAGGGAAAGAGGGAGGGAGTACTCTTCAGAAATTGCCTTTTTGCTCATCCAACTTCTTCAAGGATTACAGCACTTTTTAAAGTTTTCCTGACATATCGATACTCATATTTTAGCAAAGATTTTAATATTATTGGAGACAACAAAACAACCAAAAATTGGTGAGGCTTTCCATTACAGACCTATGGGGTCCTCATCTGCAACCACCATTATCTCTGTGCCATGGAAATTTAGTGGTGTATGTTTTTAACCAACATCTCGATTTATAAACTTGGATCAATATATTTGTAATGGATTCATTATGTTTTAAAAATGTGGAATTTGCAAAATTCTAAGGCTACAACACAGTTAAATAGCAATTTTATATAATTCGCAAGGGCTAATAAAAGATTCATACAAATTTTAAGTTGCTATATATCAATTGTATTACTGATACTGGCATGTTTTAAGAAGAAACATGCAGAAAAATCATTGAGATGCTTTATTACTAATAGCAAAGCAGATAGGAGCAGAATGTTTACTTTTATTTGGGGTGGATTTTAAAGAGAATATCAAGAGAGCAGCAGTGCTGCAATTGTCCAGCTATTTGTTTCACGTGCACCTCTTCTTCCCAATCAGAAAATCCATATCTGTGCATAATAAACAACAAAAGCACAGAGAATAGCACAGTCTTATCAAACTTATTTTCCACCCAGAGGAAGAAAATATTGAAAATTTTCTAACCTAGTTAGTAATTTGACAATTGTTACAGTTTTGCAGAAATACAGTAATTTTTCTTCTATTAACAGTGAGAAAAAATGTTTCCAATGTGTGTTTCGGTGTGTGTTATTTTTTTCACATTCTATAAAACCTCCTTTCCTTCACATCAGGTTAGGTATAGATCTTATTTTTCATTAACAGATAGCTTCTGGGACTGCTCAGATTGAAACTGTAGCATTTACTTATCCCAAAGCCTTCATCCCCTCCCCTGATATTGATCTAGTTGCAGTGGTAAAATACTAAAACCTTACATCATTTTATATCTAATTTCTTCCACCATCCAAATAATCTGTAGGTATTCAGACAGAACATATTTTCAGTTACCAATTTCAAGGGTTTGAAAGTTTCTATTTTTTTTTTTTCTGTTTAATATATTTTCCTGTATTTTAGACCTTATCCTGCAAAGCAAGTAGAGAGGGAACTGGTAGACAAATAGAAAAGCATTATTTATTATTTTGCCATTGAAAAGAAGATAACCAAAAGGTATATTTGAACAGGACAGTCTACTTGCAATTTTGGTAAATTTTTAGCATTAAGATTTTTTTCCCATTTTCCAACAGCCTAATCAATTTAATATCTTTCCTAAGACCTGGTGTGTGCGCGTGAAGCATAAACTAAGAAATCATGAAGTAATTAAAATCTTAAAATCTCATTGCCAAATTCTAATTCATACAGTCCAAACCCCAGTAAATTAAGTTCATATGAAATAGGAATCATATTTCTAGTTATCTGCTGTTGTCTCTCTGATATTTGAAGTTTCCAAGGAGAATAAAACAACTTTTTGCTCATTTTACAGGCTGTTACATTTCTTAGACCTAAGATAAGGAACACAGTATCATAGAATGGTTTGGGATGGAAAGGACCTTTAAAGATCATCTAGTTCCAACCCTCCTGCCATGGGTAGGGACACCTTCCACTAGATCAGGTTGCTTAAAGCCCCATCCAACCTGGCCTTGAACACTTCCAGGGAGGGGGCATCCACAATTTCTGTGGGCAACCTGGTCCAGTGCCTCACCACCCTCACAGTAAAGAATTTCTTCCTAATATCTAATCTAAATCTGCCCTTTTTCAGTTTAAAACCGTTACCCCTACACTCCCTGATAAAGAGTCCCCCTGGATCTTTCCTGTAGGCCCCCTTTAAGTACTGGAAGGCTGCTATAAATGCTCCCTGGAGCCTTCTCTTCTCTAGGCTAAACAACCCCAACTTTCTCAGCCTGTCCTCATACAGGAGGTGCTCCGGCCCTCTGATCATCTTTGTGGCCCTCCTCTGGGCCCACTTGAGCAGCTCTATGTTCATATGCTGAGATCCCAGAGCTGAACACAGTACTCAAGGTGGGGATCTCACGAGAGCTGAGTAGAGGGGAAGAATCACCTCCCTCAACCTGCTGGCCACACTTCTTTTGATGCAGCCCAGGATACAATTGGCTTTCTGGGCTGCGAGTGCATATTGACGGCTTATATTCCGTTTTTCATCCACCAATACCACCAAGTCCTCCACAGGGCTGCTCTCAATCCACCCATCGCCCAGCCTGTATCCATGTTTGGGATTGTGCCAACCCAGGTGCAGGACCTTGCAAGAGCTGAACTTCATGAGGTTCGCATGGGCCCACCTCTCAAGCCTGTCAAGGTCTCTCCGGATGGCATCCCTTCCCTCTGCAGTATCAACCACACCACTCAGCTTGGTGTCATCTGCAAACTTGCTGAGGGTGCACTCAATCCCACCATTCATGTCCCTGACTAAGATGTTAAATAATACTCATCCCAATACAGACCCCTGAGGGACACCACTCATCACTGGCTTCCACCCAGACATTGAGCTGTTGACTGCAACTCTTTGACTGCAACCATCCAGCCAATTCCTTATCCACTGAGTGGGCCACACGTCAAATCCATCTCTCCATTTTAGAGACAAGAATGTTGTGTGGGACAGTATCAAATGATTTGCACAAGTCCATTATCTACGAATGCTGTAACCCCAACATAGGTCACCAAATTTGTCAGGCACGATGTGCCCTTAGTGAAGCTATGTTGGTTGTCACCAATCACCTCTCTGTTTTCCATGTGCCTCAGCATAGTTTCCAGGAGGATCTGTTCCATGATCGTGCAGGGCACAGAGGTGAGCTAGACCAACCTGTACTTCCCTGAGTCTTCCTTTTTTCCCTTTTTAAAAATGGGGGTTATGTTTCCCTTTTTCCAGTCACTGGCAACTTCACCAGTCTGCCACAACTTTTCAAATGTGATGGATAGTGGCTTAGCAACTTCATCTGCCATAAAAACAACAATGACAGGTTGTCATTTGGAGTTCATGGCCTGGGTGAATCAATCCACTCCTTTGGTTTCTGTCTTGTCCTGTCACTACACAGGAATTACCACTGCAGCCCTTGTTAACTTCTTGTCCTGGCAGATGTCAAGACAAGTTCTTTAGAAAATAATATAAAACACTATGATACACAATCTAATATACAATCATATCATGCAAGGAGATTTTTCTCTGATCTCATATTTTAAGATAGAGGATTATTATTTTATACTTTATCCTAAATCTTATGTATCTTTTGTAATTTTAATAACCAGTGACAGTGTTTCTGTTATCCTCACACTTACAAATTTATATGAATTACCACAACCTAAGAGCAAGCCAATAATGCTCAATAATTTGCTTAATAAAAGAATTTGATATTAAAGTTCAGATTTTTTTTTTTAATTTTTAATGACTTTCAGAAAGTAATTTAACCTCTCTCTAGTAATTTTTCCCAAATGTATAGTGGGTTAAATCTACTTTTTGCCTTCAGCCAAAGAATATTGCATAACTGTATACAAATTATGAATTACTACATTCTGCAGGAAAATAATTTTATGTGTTATACTTTCTGCTTTGTTGATATTGTACAACAGATAACTAAAAGATAAAACTACATCTTAATGGCTGTGTGTTATCCATTACTCCACAAAGTTTCTTCTTATCTGAAAAGACACACCAGCATGCATATTACCATCATCACTGAAGTACCTTGTTAATTTTGCAGCTGGAGGCATTGAAACATGCAAAGGTGAGAACTGTTCTAGTTCTCTCAAGAAAGTTGTGGCAGAGGACTTGGAATTCCCCAAATAGTTACTTCACTGTATAATAACTTTTCCTTCTTCAGATATTCTTTCACATTTCTATTTGGTCCCCCTTTTCCAAAATAAAACGACAAACCAAATTTAGAAACGGAGGTAGTAATAAGCAAAATAGTGATACCATATTGTTTTCTTAGATCTGTAACTTCAGAAACATCTATCTCATTGATTCAGGTTTCAGCAGCAGCACTACATTTCTGTTAGATCATATCTGACTGAGAAATCATCACTTTTTCCTGCAGATGTGACCTCCTTTTTTTTTGAGCATTGCATTATCATAAATATGTTTATGTCTTTTTCATCTATCATCAGTTACCAAATTATCTAGCTTTAATATTTCTTTCTAATATTTCCCAAAAATCTCCTTAGTCACAGGCAACTTGTATAAATCATAATTTCAGTAAAAGTTATCAGTTCATATCCACCTCCCTTTTAGCCCATTGGTACTGATTTCTAATCACTGTATTATTTCAGGCTTTTTCTGTGATGAAAATTCATTCATATCTTCCCAGTTTAGCTTTAGGGGTTTTTATTTTTCATATTCTTATGTCTTTGAACTCTCTCACCAGTAAATTAGTCTTCTTTTGAAACACTGCTAAACAAATACGCTGCTTGCAAAATATTTTTTTGTTTACTACTTCTGTTGTTTACTCGTGGCCCTGGTATAAAACAGTGCATTTTCAAAGAGTAGATATTTGATTTGTGTAAACAGAAGAAACTATGCTATACACATAAAAATAAGTACATGGTCCTTTTGACACTTCACAAATACCTCTACGTTTTTCAAAATACACTGAAGACACAAAAAAGATCAATGAAAACCAAACTAACGATGGATCTCCAACAAAACACTGAAGACAATTTTTTAATCAAAAGAACACTTTGACTACACCCTAGTTATAGTTTAGAAATTTGGCTTGGAGGTACTCTACCTCCAAAAAATTGCTCACAAAACAATGCATCATATAGAAATGGCCAGTCTTCATAACAGTCTCTTGCAAAGTTCTACCTATTATTATTCATATTAAGAAGGTAGATTTGTATTTGTAGAGATTACACAGTGCTCCAATCCTCTGGTGCTTCAAAAATTAGTGAAGAAAGAGAGAGAAAGAGAGAGAAAGGAAAAAGAATGAAAGAAAGAGAAAGAACTACAGAAAGAAATACTTTTGTTTTTAAAATCACATTTGGAATTGTATTGTTTAGGTTTCCACGTCTTTAAAAAAATTACACAGAATGTAAAGCAATGAAATGACGTACAAACCCGGGATGCAGGTGGGGAACTGGAAAAGGGAAAGGAAAAAGAGTTCTATTAGACTGGAAAAAATGTCAGTTATATTATTATTTCTTCTTAGCAGTAAGTATGCTGCAAAAGAAATGTGAGAGTTCATAAACTAGCCCCAATGTGTTGTCCAGTTTAGTGCACATTATAGTGCTGAAAGGAATAGGATGTGTATAAATTGCCTGTTCAAAGAGTCAATGTATACAGGTTTCTGAGATATGTCCTTTAGCATTCTTAAAGTATTTAACAGTTCTTTCATAAAAATCAGTCCTCTCTTCACATGTGGTTTTAGTGTCTTTTTGATCTGATCAAGCTAGCAGAAAACTAGGTGCAAAAGAGGTAAGGATATCATTTGCTTGAATTGTTCCTAGATGTCAAATTTGTCAAATGTTTATAACATTGGTTTATTGACCTTCTGAACATGCATCTTTTTTCTGCTTGCCATGAATTCTGGGCTCATTTGGAAAAGATTGTGTTACGCCTTGGTGAGGATTCTAAATGGAAACATCTAAATAAAGTGAATGCCACTGAATATTCGTTGTTTGCTGTGTGTTCTTTTATGAATTTATAACATTTGAATTCTATAACAAAACCCTGAAAAACAACCTTCCAATTTGCAGGAATATAAAAATCATTAATATTTTGAGTTATCCTGAGGACACAAACAGAAAACTTTAACTTGGAGAAAAATATGATACTTGAACAAGGAAAATTTCCCAAAAATTTGATCAAGGAGAAATTGTCAAAGTCATTGAGAAAGGTCAAAACAGGAAGTATATTTGACATCTTCCACTGAAGTAACGTCACAGTATTCATTCTGCTATTTCTTTTGTTGTCAGTCTTACAAGAGAACAACAACAAATAATTACTCATTCTGTTAAAAAATGTAGGCAAAAAGGAAGAGTATGCGTCTCCATTTTTACATAGTACTTTACATATTCAATGTTATTTCATTTATGGGCAACTTCACTGTTTTCAGTTTCCTCTGCTGTTTGTGTACGTCACACTCCAAACAGCAGCAGAAAAAAGTGGTAAAATTAGGGCATGTGTTTGCAATACCACAAAACTTAGAAAACACTGTTATCATAGGATATAATATATAAAAATCTCTTTCCTTTTTAGATTGGACTCTACTAGATTTGAAATTCAGCAGATCACCATCCATGCAACATCTACACAAAACACCTAGTAACCCCAGTTTAAACTCAGTTCCAGTTTTCCATTCTTGTATATGTCTTCAGTGAGGTTAACTAACAGCAAAGGTGGGGAAGAGAGAGAGCATTCACAGAGAAAGAAAGGGGGAAAAAAAGAAAGAAAAAAGTCTTTTTCCATAATCAGACACTCTTCCGCTCTGTAGGGATGCTCAAACAGTTAAGAGAGCACCTGCTGTTCATAGGACAAGAAACATTTGTACTGCCAAAGTCAGTCTTTTGTATAAAACTGCGTGGTTCAACAGTGACACCCAGTGGCCAATGCTTTTGCCATAGCGATGTGTTTACTGAAGCTGCATTTCCCTGCT